>JAMPIV010008110.1:25000-166288 GCA_024509875.1 Oreohelix idahoensis | reverse complement strand
CGCGACCAGTATATATTGTGATTCTGTTACTAGCATTAATAGTCAGGAGTGAGGATAGACAACCCTTGTACTTAAAAGTCCACACGTTTTCTATGAATGCCAATCTATCTCTTTGTTTATTCTCTTTCATGATATTTCATAATGCGTGTAATCCTCTCATCTCTCATCTCTCTCTCTCTCTCTCTCTCTCTCTCTCTCTCTCTCTCTCTACCCACTCGTTGATCTTATTTTATATTGCGTGTAATTATCTCTCTCTCTTTCTCTCTGTCTGTCACCTGTTTTCCCTGATGTCATATTTGTGACAAAACGGGCCGGCCCCTATCGATCTTTGTTTCTCTCCGGCAGTATCGGTACATTTGTGGTACTGATTTTTATTATGTGCTGTCAATTATCACACCTTTCTGTTTGTTTTTCTTTCTTTCTTTCTTCGTTATTTTTCTGCTGTAGCAGATATCTATTTTTATCAAATCTTTCGACACTCCCTGTAGGTGATAATAATCACATTTGCTTGGCGCTGCCCAGATTTGTTGGCTATAAGCGCGGCAGATTAACACGTACATCGGCCAGCGCTATCGTTTTAATCACCAATAAGACATGGATGACAAGATTACTTTAGATAAAAGTAAGATTACTACATCTCGAACACATGGTCATATGCGGTTACCGGTGTGTTTGGAAGTTTGTACACAGGGGAATCTGACATCTTATTACCATATATGGGAGAGTTTACCTCTGCCTTACGTTCAAAATTATCAGATGTCAAAATATTTTGAAATTGCCCCATAACCCGCCTGTTTGAATATGACTGGAGTTTTTGTTTGACATCTCATAACAAACGAAGGCGTGGGAAGGCAGGGAATATAATCTCATCATTTTCTCAAGCTATTTTCCTTGAGAAATCACTCGCCAAGACACCAGACTGCTATAGTGAAGAATTAGAGTTCATAATTCCTTCTTAAAATACCGGACACCTTTTATTGGAGTATTTATCAGGACTTACAATATAGACCAGGAAATCTCTACCATTTTAAATTACATGTCAGTATGTAATCGAAACACGTTCAGTCTCGTTCCCTAACGCCAAGTTCACCATCACCCATGGCTTCATATGTGAGTCACGCAACGTCATTTATGCTATTATATGCAAACGTTGCACCATTACGTACATCGGCCAAACGGGCACACGACTGGGCGACCGATTCTGCAGACACCTCTATGACATCTCTCAGTTTAATTCCACACCTGTGGCCATCCACTTCAATGGCCCTGACCACCACGGTGCCACTGACATCCAGGTGACAGCCATCAGATACTGTTCCTCGGACGCCAACAGTCGGTTTCGCCAGGAACAACGCCTCATCCATCTTATGGGTTGCCTCAAACCACACGGTTTGAATACCCAACATTCTTTTGTCTGAGACGCCTTTCTCTATCGAGTCCCTGTTGTGTATTATGACTTTTCTACTTTGATGCGATCACCTTTTTTTTTTTTTTTTTTTAATATTTAAATTACCATTTTTTTTAATTTAATAATTTTATTTTATTTATTATTTATTTTTTTTTTTTTTGAATGTGTTTATTTATTTTATTAAAAAAAAAATTTTTTTTTTAAAATTATTTTTTTCCTTTATTATTTTTTTATTTTATTTGTTTCTTTATTTATTTTTTTATTTTTTTATTTTTTTTATTTATTTTATTTGTTTTAAATTTATTTATTATTATTATTTTTTTTATTTATATTTTATTTATTTATTTTTATTTTTATTTATTATTTATTGATTACTTTTTTCTCACTCTTTTCCAGTCCTTGTTTCATTATTTCTTATTTTTTATACACTATTCAACTTCCTCTTTCCAGTTTAGTGGCAGCCATCTTGCTTTGCTTCACATTGTGACTGGATTTAATATTAAGGGAGTTTTTTTTTTCTTATTTTTATAGTTTCATGTTCTCTACTTAATTCTCATTTTCTTTCCTCCTGTCTCTTGTTTGTCTTCTGTCCCTGCCCAAGGCCTTGTGGCCGTACCGTAGGTTTTCTTTTTCTTTTTCCTTGTAAGCCGTCTTGTTATTTTTGTGTGTTGTGTGTGTGGTTTTTTTTTTTTTTTTTTCTTTTTTTATTCGCAACTGTTTTACCCCGTCTTACGGCAGTTTTTGCAGCTTTAAGATATTTTTTATATTTTACCCTATAACTGACTGCACTGTCTACCTGTTTGCTCACTTTTTATCTTTTTTTTTAAACTCCTCTCTTACTTTCGATTATTTACACCTACTTTCATTGTTTATTTTTTTTTATTTATTCTTTATATCTTTAAATAAATTATTTTTATATTTTATTTAATTTTATTTATTTTTGTTGGGTGTTTGTGGTCACTCGATTTTTGCCATTATGCCTTCACTGAAACACTTCATTAATTCATTTCGGTCTTCTATTACCACCTCATTCAGCCTCTTACCACCTGATATATCTCGCACTGCAATTGATTTTTGCATTTGCTACATTCAAGAAAACTAGATTCACTTGCCATCTCCACTTTTATCCGCACCTGCCTCCGCCTTAAAGTTCTCCCTCATGGCTTCACTTCTCACTTATTAAACCCCTCTGCTGGCCATATTCACCCTCGTGTGAACATCGCCTCTTACTACGCATCGAGACCACATGTGGGTTCCAGCGTATGCGAGCTGTCACAGCTATCATTCCCGCCTCCTGGCAGATATCAGTGCTCAGCAGTCTCAGCTTCTACTTACCGCTTACGTAGTCTCACCTCCAGCTACTTTCCTGCCTTCCCCATTATCCGCATTTATTATCCATACCCTCAACCGGCAATTGTTATGATTTTTTATCCGCCCAGAAAAAGGACAAACTTCTCCAAACAAAAACCTCTGTCCTACCCTAAGACTGTCCCTGCCTCCTCTACTCCATCTCGTTCCCAGGTTGTTTGTATTCCCTCTGATCTTGCCCTCTCTGAGGGAGAGCTTTCAGTCCTCAGCAAGGGCTTGCACTTTGTCCCTCTCCAAACCATCCTCCTGATCAGTACAAATTCTCCTCCAAGATGTCCATCGGTTTTTCATTCGCGTCTGCGACTTCAGCTCCATTTCCGCAACAGTGATGGTCCTCAGAACACATCGCAGGCTGAAATTTCAGATGATGCCTTTGCAAATAAATGAATTTTTGCTCCTCCCCAAAGAATAACATTTTTTAACACCTCTTCTGGGGCTCTTCACGCCATCTGGATTTAATATTCAGAATACAACCTTCCACGACATTCAGCAGCTCCAACCTCAACGCCTGCGTTATTCCCAAAAACCCTTTCTTCTGATGAGGGTCTCATGCCCTTACTAAACCTCCGCCGCAGAGAGATGACATTGTTATCAAACCGGCTGACAAAGGAGGTGCCATTGTGGTATATGGCGCAAGGACCTGTACCTCCAAGAAGGTAATAAGCAGCTCACAAACAGCTCTTTCTACCAGCGCCGTGACAATGATGCGACAGTCCTCAACAATCGTCTGGTCCATCACACCATCAAAAGTCTTATCGCCAAAAGTCCTTACCTTCTAGCGCTTCTCATCTCCGTATTGACAATCATAGTGGTCTGGGTAAGCCTGTGTTTTATATGCTTCCATAAAAATTCATAAACCCTCCCAACCCTGGGGAGACCCATTGTCTCTGCGTGTGCTCTTGCCTGCCCTACCGAACGTATATATCAGACTTCCTCGACGGCATCTTCCAAGCCTATTGTAGAGCACTTCCTTCCTTCTTAAAGGACACAAACCATGCTCTTACTACTTTTTATCCTCTATTCAGCTTTTACTCCAGACCGTACCTACCGTTTTATTTCTGTTAGATGTTTGCTCACTTTACACTTCCATTCCTCACTCTGATGGTCTTCGAGCTCTCCGGTTTTTTTTTTCCTGGACCAGCGCACGCACCCCTCTATCGCTACAGAGGACTCTCCTGCGCCTTGCAGAAAGACTGGTCCTTCGACTCAATTCCTTTGAGTTCAATGGACAGTTCTTTGACCAAATAAGTGGGAGTTGCCATGGGCACCAAAGATGGGTCCCAGTTATGCCTGCCTCTTCATGGGCTACCTGGAGTATCAGGTGTGGCATTATTTCAGTATCCTGGACCTTTTCACATTGATGTATCATAGATACATCGATGATACATCAATGATGGCATAGGTCTCACCGATATGCCAGAGGTTGACCTATCTAGGTTCATTAATTTCATTAACAACTTCCACCCTGCGATCCAATTCACCTCTCACATCTCCACTGTCTCTGTTAATTTCCTTGACATTGTTGTCACTATCACTCCGCCCCACCTCACCACTTCGGTGTACTACAAACCCACCGATGCACACAGTTACCTCCTTTATAAACTTCCTCTCATCCTCCGGCTTGTCGGGACTCCTTGCCTTTCTCACAAACTTCCCCAGCCTCCGTCGGTTATGCCAAGATGATGACAACTTTCTATGCCGAGCACAAGAAATGTTGGACTTCTTCCGTAACAGACAGTATCCAGAAGATGTTCTTACCTCTGCCTTAGAACGTGTTCTCCCTATCTCACGTCTAGAGGCCCTCAAACCCAGCCAAAAAACCTCCTCTGATAGAGATCTCAAGTTTTTATAATAATGACCTATCACCCTCACAGCACTGCTGTCAAAAGGATCCTGTTTCGCCACCTACCTCTCCTCCAAGCTGACCCAGTGGCGCTGGGAAGCATTAATCATGAGCCACCCTTGCTGGGCTATAGACGGGACAAAAAAATTTGAGGACCTCCTAGTCCACAGCCGTCTGAAAAACCGTCAACGATGGCCACTTTGGAACCAAGCCATGTAACCGTACACGATGTAAGACATGTCAGTATGTAATCGAAAACACGTTCAGTTCTCGTTCCCCTAACGCCAAGTTCACCATCACCCATGGCTTCAATGCATGTGAGTCCACGCAACGTTTTTCATTTATGCTATTATATGCAAAAACGTTGCACCATTACGTACATCGGCCAAAAACGGGCACAACGACTGGGCGACCGATTCTGCATGCAGACACCTCTATGACATCTCTCAGTTTAATTCCACACCTGTGGCCATCCACTTCAATGGCCCCAACACACAAACATGACCACCACTCGGTGCCAACTGACCATCCAGGTGACAGCCATTCTGTGATACTGTTCCTCGGACGCCAACAGTCGGTTTTCGCCAGGAACAACGCCTCATCCATCTTATGGGTTTGCCTCAAACCACACGGTTTGAATACCCAACATTCTTTTGTCTGAGACGCCTTTTCTCTATCGAGTCCCTGTTGTATTATGGACTTTCTACTTGATGCGATCACCCCTTTTTTTTTTATATTAAATTACCATTTTTTTAAAATATTAATAATTTTTATTTATTTATTTATTATTTATTTTGTTTAAATTTATTTTATTTTATTAATTAAAAATTTTTTTTTTTAAAATTAATATTTTTTTCCTTTATTATTTTTTATTTTATTTATTTCTTTATTTTAGTTTTATTTTTATCTATTATTTATTTGTTTTAAATTTTCATAATCATTATTATTTTTTATTTATTTATATTTTTATTTATTTATTTTTATTTTATTTATTATTTATTGATTACTTTTTTTCTCACTCTTTTCCAGTCTTTGTTTTCATTATTTCTTATTTTTATACACTATCAACTTCCTCTTTCCAGTTTAGTGGCAGCCATCTTGCTTTGCTTCACATGTGACTGGATTTAATGTTAAGGGAGTTTCTTTTCTCTTCTTTTTATAGTTTCATGTTCTCTACTTAATTCTCATTTTCTTTCCCTCCTGTCTCTTGTTTGTCTGTCCCTGACGAAGGCCTTGTGGCCGTAACGTAGGTTTTTCTTGTCCTTCTCCTTGTAAGACGTATTACTATTTGTGTGTGTGTGTGTGTGGTTTTTTTTTTTTTTCTTTTTTTATTCAACCATTTTAAATAAGGAAACCGGGACTGAGGAAACTGAAGGACCACACACGAAGTTGGAGAGGGAACTTATTAAATTAACGACACCCCAGACGCGTGTAAGAGGCCGATTCAAGTCTCTTTTATTCATCTAAGCAAACGCGTCTGTGAGTTAGGATTGGCAGTTGGACTGCTGTTGGTGATGCTTTAACATTGGGCATCATTTATGTGTGCTAACATTGCTGTGAACTAACACATATACAGCATATATATGTAAGTATTACCCACGTGAATTATAAATTTGGAGAAACTCGCTTATGGATGTCGTAAAGTCATTTGATTAGCTGGCATTATCATCGTTCATAGAATGTATGATTTCCAGTGAACTACCACTGCACGGGCTGGTGATTGCTTTATTGCTAGTTTCGTACAGAGAAATAAAAGCATAAAATAGTTCCAGGTTCCCTATGGAGCAGGGAGGGACAGATGAAAGAAATGATGTACGTTCTAAGTATTATACTTACATTTTCAAAGCAGTGTAAATGTCTCTACAAACATAGTCACTTTAAAATTAATGTAAGTTTTCAAGATTTAAATCAGTGTAAATGTCTATGTGAAAATATTCATTTTAAAGTTAATAGAAGTTTCAAACTTTTCAATCAGTGGAACAAGCAGGGAACCGTGGCCTAAGCTTTAAGACGAAGGACTCACGTGGTAGACTCTCCTTGACATTTCTGGGAAACGAGCTACCCCCGACAACCTTGATCAGAGACGAGCGTGAGCAGAGTGAAAAGAACCAACCCATTAGAAGAAGCAGAACCATCATTGGCAGCTAAGTTCAAATATATGCTGCCACTTGAACTTCTTGTAACATCTCACATTTCCTAAAGACTGTGATGATAACTTTTCTTGATCCATAACTATTCAAAGTTTCATTTTACCAAACAGTTTAAAACCTAAAACCCCTTTAATTATTTTAAGACTTATGTTACTTGTAATGTTACAAATTTAACTTCGATTTATTCATGTTAAAGTTACTGCATGTTTGTCCCTTTTCTTTGTTTCGGTAATAGCCAGGATTTCTAGTTTTGCTTTCCTCATCTCTTCCATCAGCTCCTCTTCTTTCCCATTTATACTTCTTGTGTTCCAAGTTCCATAAGTCGTAGTCCGTAGTCCGTTCCAGTTCGTCGCCTTTAGAATCAGTCCGGTTTTCTCTCTTATATTACTTGTAATCATAGTTTAAGACAAATCAGGTATAAAGGAGGCCTCTAAATGGTGACAATCCAACCTCCCGGGTTTACAGCTCAAGACCCAAATAGAACAGTCCCCACTTAAGATGGTTTGGCAGGCATGTCTGCAGAATGGGAGAAATGATCGGCTAACCACGACAAAGCATTGTAATGTAACAAAGAGGAGGTAGGGATCCAGACCTCCAGGACGACCCAAGACTGTCCGCTGAAGGAGGACAACCATTAGACAATCTTTGAAGGGAGACCTGAGGACTGCCTTAGAATGAGAACCAGGCCAGGAAAGGAAGACAGACTTGAGTTAGGATAGCTCTGGCGCTCTTCTTTGGGAAACCTCGTAATTGTCTCAGAGCTGACGGTAGATAAAATAGGAACTCAATTAGGACATAGTTCGACTATGTAAGTATAACCGGGAGCATGTTTTTCTCAGTCAAATTTACTACACACACTTCGGAACAGATTATACTGAAGGTAAAAGGTCAGGGGTTGTTATCGCCCATTCTTTTTTTCTTCAAAACGAGCTGAAAGTAATGAAGTGCTTAAATCCTTCACCCAAAAAAAAAGCGTCGGCAGAATTACAGAGTTTAACTCAGCCAAAAAGCAGTATTGTTCTCGCCTGGGATTCTCAAATGGGTCTTGAAGATGGATCCTTAGTTTTGTAAGAGTAATCTTGGGCGAAGGTAGGAATTTGATCCCATTAGATACCTAGTTTTGGCCACTGTTGATAATTACACTACTCTAAAGAAGGGCGATACGTCACAATTTGGTTGTGAAATCCACCTAAACTCCTGTGTCCACCTGTGGTAAAGTGGGATTGAATATAAATATTTTCTATAGGGGTAATGTTAGTGTACTGACTTTGAGTATCAGCTCTCTGAAGGTCTTCTGTATTCTAACTACCTGGTGGGCTATGTATTTTGCAGCTGACCTGTACTTTGTAATGAGTTGTGCATTATTTTATGCTCAGTTTCAGGGACATTATTTGGCCAATATTGGTCTGATTACATCGTCGACGTGAATGTTAGGGTTATGAGTATTTGATTGAGAGTGTATGTTCTTTCAACAACCTATTCTGAGACAGAGTGTGAAACAATTCTAATTTAATCCATGCTAAAGTACTGTGTGTGTACAACACTGTGGTGTGATCCACATAACATAGAACACTCTATGTTGTCACGTGACTTTCTTAAATAGTCAAGTGTTAAAACTTTTAAAATATGTATTTTGGAATTTGTGAGCTTTTGAAATGTTAGGGTTAGATATGCCTGATTCTAACTACAAAGTGGTGGAAATTTAATCCACAGTGAATCACAATTCCCTCTAAATGTAATTACAAGTTGTAACATTAACAATTTATTGTGTAAGTTGTGCTGTAGTACTATGAGGTAATACTGGCTATTCAAGCTATGTTGTTGTTTGTCATCATGACTTCAAGTGTTTGTTTCTGGTGGAAATAATATTGGAAAGGTTCACAGTTTCTTTTTATTTGAAACAAATAAATGTCCCTCTTGATTTAAGGTAAAGTCACTTTTAGAAAGGGGGGGGGGGGGGGGATACACAAGATTGAGCTGCTCTGGCCAACGTAATCTTAATTTCTGTGTGGGCGGCAGGAAACAGTCTCCTATGCTCGCTTGCTTCACAGTTTTCTTGAGGAACAACACTGGTCGATATCTGGACCAAGGAGTATGCTATCAGCCTCTGGATTCAGCAAAACTCAGACCATGTGCTGCTTTAATACGTTAGTACCACGGTCCCTGAAACAAGAAGGTTGTACCTCCTACTTCAGAACTAATTTATAATCTATTTCCACACTGAAGCACAATACATAACAAACACCGAGTTCAGCGCGGTAGGCCAACTGTTAGCTTCTCATGAACAATATACAGCAGTATTCCTCTCCCTAATGGTTACAACGCCTCTGCAATTCCAGCATTAATTCCTTCCATTCAATAAGATAGGTGTCATAGTACTATTTGGCAATCCCATGCAGTTATACTCCTCTCCGACAAGTTTTTCTCATGATAGAGCAATATCTAGGCTTTACCTCATGTTTGTTACTGAACCACACACATACAGACATAAATTTATCAATTCACATTCAATTTTCATCTAAAAGATATCAAATATGTCTAGCTTACCACAATTCACGGAAATATTAAACAAATACGTTGACTGGCGATGAGTTATGGCACAATTCCGATCTGCCTCTGTCCCAGGCTTTTATTAGAAAAATATTAGCTGGATCTCAACGCACTTGCTTTTACAAATTGGATTTTCAAAAAAGTGGCACTGAACTGACGCTCCTAATTGACTATATTAAATGCTCTAGCCAATGAGACCATGTTTACAAAAGCTTTTGAAAAAAAGTACTCTTCCTATCGTTTCCATTAACAACCAAAAATAGTATCTGCAATCGACTAACCATGTTTAGCCTTACATATTATTCTAGCCAATCAAATCGGATTTAACGTGGTGGCCTAATTTCCTCTAAAGCAGTGTCCACACACGCCATTATGAGTAAATATAATCCTGTGTTGTCAGACAACACCAATATAGTATTTTGGCTATAATTTGTTAATTATTGGACTATTTGCTTAACACCTAACATATTCTTTGTCAGCATATCCTAAGGCACCCAAATATATAAGTTTAATGGAGCCAAGTGGCTTCGTTACAAATATGTATTAATCTAGGATAGTCGTGTAATTGTTTTTTTATTTACTGTCTTAGAACCGCCACCTGTTCTGCCTTTTCGACTGTTCTGTCAGTATAAAGTCAGGATTTCAAACGTAAAACAGTATTGTGTCATGTTTCCTAATAAGCATTAAACATGTTTTCAAAACCTAACCGTGTATTGGTAGTGTTTTTTTTATTACTGTTTATTTGAAAAAAATTAGTGCTTCATGCCTTTCGCGTTCACTTTTTCATCGCGAGACGAACGTGGTAGTATTGAATGCGTTCCTCCGTACATCTCTCTCTCTCTCTTCTAAGCTCGTCTGTCTTTTAGTTTACGTAGTGCATAAATGACATTAATGGAATATTAAATCTAGGTCATTACGCAGTGTGTTTATCTCAAGGTTTTCTAAGAAACACAGTACCAGTTTTATCTTTCGAAACGCGTGTATTTGATGCAGTAGGCTTTACTAGCAAACGTGAAAGCGTTACAATTTTGCAGACGAAGTAGAAAAAGGGGATTTCTTGTTAGCTAGTATGACGTTCTATAACACAGGCATACGCTATTGTGACCGCACTGTTCTTCTTTTACCATTCTTCTTTCCTTGTATTGAATTAATTCGTTAGGCTTTACATTTCCTTTTAATTTATATATGTGGATTTAGAATGTTTCACGACAGTATCAACGAACACGTTGTCTTTGTTTACCTCTCCTTTTTGTTTATTGTTCTACCTTTATCTAGAAGTGATAGTAAAATGGAACAATTCAGCTACAAAGCACTATCGAACAGCTAAAACCTTCGTTCACAACTACGAAGAAGAAGGAAGGAGATCTGACCCAATCTACCAGCTTAATAGACATCAGCAGACCATTGCTTTACGCATGAGAGCTGACCACTGCAGATTACTAGGCCACCTCTTGTCACCTCAGGATATCTCGTACTTATGAATATGCACGTGGGACCGAAATCCAGACCCCTAAACACATTCTCCAAAACTGTCCAGCACATGATAACTCACGATACCTGACCTGGCCTGAGAGTGCAGAGATCAGCTTGAAATCGTAAAGAGAGGGCCTATCAGGCCGCTGCCCTGGCAAAATTTAAAAATTAGGAAGCTTACCCACCACAAAAATATGAATAGAATGTGTGATTCCTTTACACCGAGACTGAGATTCTCGCCGGTGCTACTTAGTTCGTGCAGTGTGCTGAGATCCTCCTTGTGTGATCTAAGGGGGGAGATCGAAGCATTGATGACAACTCGTCAGTGTGAAGTGGAGATAGTCTTTAAAACCCAAACAACTCTCCTCCCGTTTCTCTCAAAACAACTCTGTGGCTATTCTCTAGACTGTATTGTGTCTTTCTGTCACATTCTCTTAGTACGTCCCTGTGTGGTCTATCTCTCATTCCGCTTCGAAAGCTCTCTAAGTATTTCTGGTTCGAATTACCCATACTGTGTTTTTGTCTGCTTGAATCGAGAAGACTTAAGGAATCTACCAGAATATCTACAAACATCGTTCCCGTCTACGTTAGTCAAAACGCTCGGGAAACTTCTCATGTTTCCGACTAGAAGATCTGTTTCGCTTATGCGACTGGTCGTAACTTCCTTGTCTGTTCCACTTTGCATAAACTATTCTTAAAGCAATTAGCCCAGTATAGTTTCCGGGGGTCTGAAGAGACAAATAAAGAATGGGGCTACTGACTAATGAGGTTGTGCATGAGGCTGACAACCTCTTCATGTAATACAACTTGCTACAGACACCACCGCTGCAAAAGCACATCAATACTTGATGCAAGAGGCCCAGCTACAATAGACGCTCAATAGCTCTTTTAGGAACGCAAAGGAAAATGTTGATAAATGAGAATCTATAGCTTGACCTGCATGAACCATTTTTGCAAACATTTATCTTCTTCTTTGACAATTTTCAATTATCTTAATATAACTCATTTACGTTCGAATTTTTCCCTCACTGATTATTATCAAAGCTATCCTTTCAATTCCCTCTTCAAGTCACTCATTCTTAACTTGATATTAAATCCACACACACAAACCTACTCGTAAACTTGTTCTTGGCTGTTTGATATGGCGGGCAATTTTCAGCGATAAGTCAGTAATGGCAGATAGAACTACTCCTTGCCAGAGATAGACGAGTCAACTTATCTATCGTTAAACAAAGTCGTTGGCACTAGTTCTCCCATCTTCTACGAGAGAATGACTATATCAGCATTAATTCTGCTACTCAAGTCTGCAATCATCTCACACGCGAAACTGGGTGCTGTCTAAACACCTGAAGATACTGTTAACCGCGCCATAAAACCACCATACAGAAAACTGTTATTTAATGTCTGTTTTCATAATTAACGCCAAATGTGAAAGTAAAATTAACATAAAAGGAAAACGGTTACTTTAACGGGGAAGTAACTACAAACTGGCATACCGTATTGACATTCATTCATTTATTTATTCGCTCATCCATTCACTACCATGAGAAGCATATGTTTTCAACAAATTCACACCAATCTTTCCTATCCTGTGCCATCCATGCCAGGTTTTTCCATGTCTTCTTTATCCCGTCTAATTCTGATTTCTTTTCCTTTCTACGTGTGTTTTGTAGTTTTTCTCTATTTCCTGTTTTTGGACGCCTGCGTTGAATGTCCTGAAGTCTTTTCTTTGGGTGACGTTACTCATGTTGTTATGGAACATTGGGAGTTGGAGTGGCTAAGAGGTATGGCGTCCGCCTCGAGTTTTAGAAGTACAGGGTTCGATTCCTAGTTGAGGGAATATAATTTATGGACATTTTTTTCAGAACCAGTTGTCCTAATGATGGTATACTCCTCCCTCCTGGTCTCATGGGTAGTGAAATCGGTTGCTTAACCTTCTCGGATAAGGGCGAAAAAATAGGATGTCCCGTGTTTAAGTTGCACTCGTTAAAAATGCCACGGCATCTGGAAATCGTAAATAGTAGGCCTATCTGGCCGCTTCCCTGGCAACATTTAAAAATTAGAAGCCAACCCGCTACAAAATATCTTATAGAATGTGTGATTCCTATATACACACATTGGGATTCTCGTCGGTGCTACGGAGTTCGTTCACTCTGCTGAGATCCTCCTTGTGGGATCTAAGGGAGGAGATCGGAGCACTGATGGAGTTGTCAGTGTGCTGTGAAGATAGTTCTTAAAAACCAAACCAAACCAAACCAAACCAAACCAAACCTGTGGAACATTTTTGGCTTTAATCTTTTGCAGAATGATGCAGCCGGCCTTATGACTAACCCTCTGTATTGACCTTCTATCACACTCTGCTTGGTAGGATACAGATTTCTTCTTCTGTCTCCTTGGCCCTTCTAACGGAGCATAGATCCAGCACTATAATTGTTCTTAGACAGCCTGCACTAACTTATGTGTTCCTGGCGGAGCATGGAATCAACATTGTAACATTGTGTCCAATTAGCCTTCACCCAAGCATATTCATGCTCTTACAGTGTTGTTTCCTGTGGCTATTGGTTTTACATGATAGGGTTGCCAGCCGAATCAAATCTCTTATTGAAATCCGTTAGTGCTGAGCACATTAAATAAATATAGAAACTGCCAATCATGCGCGTCACTAAGGAGATGACCAGGCATTTGGCTACCACTAGAGAGTCATAGTTACTCCCGCCACTTACCCGCGTTTGGTTGAATTTCTTCACTTTGACATTCAGAGTCCTGGGCAGAAATCACATTGCATCGACACCGCAGGATACAGCTTTATCGTTCTTTAATCCCCTTACGGTTGCCGTAAAATACGGGGCAAAATGTGTTATAAATTATGATGGAAAACTCAGGCCTGAAAGTAGTAAATAAAGAAACAAACACATGTATGTAAATACCAGGCACTCTTAAGTCAGAAAGTAGAGGTGTCTAATGTCCTCCTTGCTGTCTTACGAGTGTCTGTTATTTACCTATATACGCACTACATGATAATAAAGGAACACCTGTACAAATACAGTGTCATTGAAAAGTCATTTCTTATTTGTACATGTTTATATCGTCACTGAATCCACTGGGATATACTTGAGACAACTCTTAAATCAATAAGACAAAAATTAAGACTTTTCTTCTTCTTGTGAGTTTAGTTATTAGTCATGTTAAATCTTCAGGCTTACCACCAGCACGAAGTACACAGTTTTTTTTCTCAGTTCATGCGGAAGACCTATATCTTCTAG
The DNA here is from genome assembly GCA_024509875.1 of Oreohelix idahoensis. Classification (NCBI taxonomy): domain Eukaryota; kingdom Metazoa; phylum Mollusca; class Gastropoda; order Stylommatophora; family Oreohelicidae; genus Oreohelix; species Oreohelix idahoensis. The sequence continues at coordinate 152,233 of JAMPIV010008110.1, read as the reverse complement.
CTCAGCTCTGGACCCTCTGGTCAGATCTGAAGTCGTAGGTCACCACGGGCTGGGCAGTTTAAAAAAAATGTGTTCAGGGGTCTGGAATTCTGCTCTACGTAAAGATTAATTAATATGAGGAATTGGCTATTGAACACAGACGTGAAATCTATTCAACTCTTCGGTACACACTCAAAACATTTCACCAAGCCCATCACGTCTAACCTCCAGACATTCCGCAAATGATATCTCTGCTGCTTCTTCCGCATCAGAAGAACAGATGTAAGTACAAACACAGACCTGTGTTAAAAAGCCAGGAAACAGCCAATCCATCTCTGGCGGGCTGTCCACTCTACTCTGCAGTCAACTAATGGTCAAACTCGAGTAAAACGAATGAGTTTCTACAAAGGCAGCTACCTTTGCTCAAGATTACTCTTTTGGCAGATATATACATAGAAGGTTGTTGTTGTTATTTCAAGGAGTCTCACAGGGAATTGTTTAGAATTGTAAGCATAACAACGGAGTCATCAAAGTTTGTTATAAAGTTCGTATTCTCCACCCACTTCTGTGAGAAATATATGTTTTGACTCGTATTTTATGAGCCCCCAGCTGAAGGTGATTCAGGAAATTATTAATAATAAATGAAAGGTAGCATTTTTTTAAAGGTAGTCTCATATCTGAAACCGAAAGTTTTGACTTAACTTTGCAGATATCTGCAGTGCGTTGTCTCTTGATAATGGTCCTCAGTGAAGTCTTGACTACTCCTTCTCTTCAGGAGCCGAGTGGCCAGGTGGCAGTAGGTTCTTGGCGGTGCTGAAGTAGCTGCTCAAGTTGCCTCTTCAAGTGTCCTCAAGGAGCGTCTGTTAAGGTGTCGTGCGTCTACATTTGTCAACTGATATTAAAAAAAAAACTGAAAAACATATGCCTCTTTTGATTATCATGCATCCTAATGTACACATCAGATGACCTCTGCTTACCTCCACCATTTCATCATCTTACGAATTTTTCCCGACGCCTCTGATTATTAAGTCTTAACCCATGGAGTCAGATGTAAGTGCGTTCAGAGCAGAAGAAAGCAAATTAATTTTCTCCCTCTCTCTCTCTCTCTCTCTCTCTCTCTCTCTCTCTCTCGCTCCATATATATCAAATATATATCATGATGTTATCGACATCCACTCCTTACTAGTAGCTTTGATGTGACTCGGTCTCGGATATGAACCTGCAGACATATGCGCCAGACTATGGTATCTGTTGTCTACGACCAAGACGATCTTCCGATGATAACCGGCCACTATTGATCAGAATCCTCCTTTAGACAACATAGTCCAATAGGCTGTGGTTATGTCAATCAAAGAAGTACGTCATACAATCAATAAAATACATCTAAAACCTATGGACATCATTTAAAATTGTTTTTCTGAATTCTGTCTTGAATTATTTCATTTGGTCCTTGATTATGCCAAAGTGGTTTCTCTTTATACAGTTTAAAAAATTACATCGAAGAAAATGTAAATGAAGAATACGGAGAGGAAGAAAAAAAACAAGAAGAAGTACTCTTGTACACCCAACATTTAAAAGCTAAGCCCTGAAAAGGAATGTAAGCTCTTATAGCTTATATTGAGCAGTCCTGACAAGGACTGTAGCTGCGTCAGTGTTGTTCAGGATTGTTTCAGGTTATGTTCAACTGGAGAAACACTTCGATTGTCAGTGTAGTTTTAGGAGCACCAAGATAGGACGCAACCATGTAAATCAAAGTCAGTCATAACATTATTGTTAAATAGTACATCAATTTACATAACACGAAGATATGTTGTAACCTAACGATCAATACAAGTTTAACATACCCTTCAGACAAAATATTGCGGATCTGAGCTTATCACTAGGCAAGTTCGGCTCACAAAGCAGGTCAGTTTGGCTTTTCTCAGCTATGGGCTGTGGCTATGTGTCTTCTACAAGTGTGGGTTAGTCCGATGCACGTCTTCTCAGCTATGATATCGTGAAGCGAAATTTTGAGAGTCGAGAATTGAATCTGATCGAGCTTATGTATCGTTCCCCAGTCCGTGTGAATTTGATTGAGCATGAGTTTAATTTGATCTCCCTCGCATCAGTCTGATTGGATTAGTCTGTCTCTAGTTGAATCTACTTTTTTCGTTCCTATGAATTCTCTTTTTTGCTATCTATGCGCTGATTGACTCATTTCCGCACTTTTGATTGATTTTTTTTCATCCTCTAATAATTAGGTGATTCCCCTGTTGTGAAAATCAATTATAGTTTTATATATATATATATATATATATATATATATATATATATATATATATATATATATATATATATATATATATATATATATATATATATATATATATATATATATAAAACTAAAGATTTCAAAACTACGGGGCAATTTCTAGAGTGATCTATCCGTTACGCTACAACGTGCACACGTTATCTGCACATGTTATCTTACGCTACCATCTACAACATTTCTTGTTTGTTGCCTTTGCCGACTGGGCTGAAGCAGAATACTTGCTTATCTATCAGTAGCTCGTCCGTTAAAATAATAAAACGGCAGACCAAATGTTGACTTTATCTTACTGTTTCATCTGACTACTCGAGTACTGATCACAAACAAAGGATACGTGACATGTGCAACCAAGCCTAAACGTGTGGGAATGTCAACTTATCACTCCAAGGAGACGATAACATCGGTAGACGTAGGCGTAAACGAACGAGAATGATCGGATGAGAAGAAAAAGGGAAAGTGTCAGAGAATACTGACCGAGAGGAGTAAGGAAAGAAAAGGTGAACGGAAAAATAGGAGGTTTATTTCGTCACACCATCTGTAGATTAAAGAAAGAAATTGAAAGTTGATACGACACTCTCGGGAAACAACCAACCAGTATGACCAGACATGCCATTGACTGGAACTCGTAAAGAAGAGAAAAATGGGGAAACCAACAAGATGAGGTATAAGAATAGTGGAGGAGGAAGCTCGACCTACTAGGAGTTACACAAAAGAACAAACACATTTTTAGGGACCTGTATTTATCATTTACGGTACTCGTTGAAACTTGGATGAATTGCAAGAAGTCACAATCGCATGTGTCAAATGCTGGTCCAAATATGGTAGATTAAAATGTACCACATTGTTTAAAACATGGGCTTAGCAATTCACGCGGTCTCGCGGATGACGGCATGAATGAATCGGTACATCACCGTTCACCATCCGACACCCCAGCACTTTCATTTCTCAGTTAGTTATTTCGCATATTTTAATACCGTTATTTCTACTTTATTTAAAATTATATATAGTTTTTATATAAACTCGGCTCTGTCAATGTTTGTGAAAAGATGAAAGATTAAAATATGCCACGAAAGGGAGCTGCGTGCAAAGTTTCACCTCTCTACGATGAGTTGGGCATGGTCATTTCGAGCGTTAAAGCGTTGAAACACCTCAAACATACAAACCTCGTTTCTAGTTAAATAAAAGTAGGTTTTAAAAATAATAGTCAACTACATAAATCGGTGGCTAGCGACAGTTACAGCCCTTTGCTCTATAAGCAACGAAATAACGTGAGAGAATGCACATGATCAAATTAGTAAAACGTGTTTATTACGTAAATAGTTAAGAGACGTGAACAATTCTGACAAACCGCACTGCATGCTGATTTATCTCACTTCCCAGCCGTAGGATTTTTAAAAAATATATGGAAGATAATATTGGCCCGCAGTGTTAGTGTCTACAACTGTGGCGAAACGATTAAGTTCTACAATATATTACATTCTTACTACTTGACGACAAGACCAGGTGCGTTATTTGAAACTAACATTTGACCTCATTCAACATTTCCACACCCCAGCCCACATTCCAGACAAATACGAGGTACTCACGCTGACTGTGTCGGTTGTCGGATTCTAGGGCAATCTAGTTTGTTACCGGTTGAACTCAAAAGACGTTTTCAAACAGCTCGCTATTTCGCATGAAGATTCAATTTGTTCGGCTGCCCTGTTATTGCTAATTTCATGTTTGTTGGGGTTTTTAAAGCGAATGTCAAAACGATGTTTTTGACTGGTTATTATTTTGTTATAATTATTCATTTGTCGTGAGCTAAATTATATCTCAACCTTTTACAGCTAAGGATTTTTTTTCTTCTGATTACGTTATGCGATGATTGCGGTATATTCAACCAACTGGAATATTCACATAGTCCCACACAAGCTGTTTGTGATGGAGTAATATTGTATGAAAGTAATACAGTTTATATTGTGGTGAGTTAAACAGGACGCTGTTCGTATTATTTCGTTCTATGCACCAAAATGCATCGAGACTGAAATGTATGCACATCGGTTGTTATGTTACGTGCGTGGGTACGTCAAGGGGAGACGGTTAAGGTCTGGTTGTTGATATGGCCGTGAGATGATGTATACTGTTCATGTGAGCGAAATAGTAAAGGCGACTCACGTTTATTTGGATGGAGGTAGTGATCGCGCATGCCGTGTACGTGATATCAAATGTTGATGACAATTACGTTGTGAAAACGGCCGAGAGAATATATAAGCATTGTTGTGTTCGCCTGTTTGCATTGGTTCAGTGACACCTGAGAGTGCTACTAGCGTGGGTTATTACAGTGATGAATGTTTTCTATTATGTATGAAGTTTAAGAGATCGATAATACGGGCAGTTAGTAGCGCCAAAGGATTACTTACGGACATTAAGGAAAATCTTTTATTTCAGCAAAAGGAACTGTTAAATATGTTTTAAATAGTCTGTCTGTCCAGTCTGTCCTGTTTGTATGTTTGTCTATCTCTATGCCTATTTGTCTGCCTATCCTGTCTTTTTCTTTGTCTATTTACCTGTCTGCTTCTCTGTCTGTTTGTTTGTCTGCCAACCTTTCTGTTTATTTGCCTACCTTTCTGTCTGTCTGTCTGTCTATCTATCTGTCTGTCTGTCTATCATGTCTGTCTGTCTGCCTATTCTGTATTTCTGTTTTGTCTGCTTTTCTGTCTGTCAGTCTGTCTGCCTGTCTTTATGTATATAAAACATAAACGTTTCATTAAGCGATGGTTTCCAGTAATATATGAGACTTTAAAAGGTCTCTTTAACTTACACAAGGTGTCATTAATCATTAAGATTATTATTTAAGCTGCACACAACGATGGAAAATGTTAATTGCTCGTTGAGTTGTTAATACATATTGTCACAGATGGAAATAGTGCAGCAGTAATCATCCACTTTTGCCCCTCCCCATCTAGTTTATAATTTTTGCTACATGAACGAAGGATTCACCAGTGCAATTAATACGTGAGCCATCTGGCAATTAAGCCCTACTTGAAACAGAGAGCGAAGCGCGGAGCATGGCGTAATAGATTCTTTGATCAGGGGAACACGAGATATTCAGTCTGAGACGGACCTTGGATTGTAAAACTTTCAAGGGAAGTAATTGCGTAGCTGATATTCGGCAAGGCGGAGATGTAAAATGAAAGTCAAGCCAGAGAGGCAGAGGCGAAAGAGGTGGTAAAATTACCTTTGATTCAAGAATCGAACGGCAAATTGGCTCGGGTCTGGCAGTAGGTGTGACTTTCGCATTTAAGAACGATATAACGGAATCTATCAATATATACCATGTCTCTCCGATTGCCGTGATCAGTTGCCCAGAAATCTATCTGAATTAAATAGCTCGTTATCTTAAGATTTCTCGTACACAGTGAAAATTATTAGATTTTTGTGGAGTGTTTCATTTTTCTTATTGCGGCTGGTCAAAACCTGAGTACTAGCGGCTTTTCTTATGGCCATATGAACTTATGATCATACGAACTTATAATATTATAAGCAACCAAGAATATTTAATATTGATGAGCTTCTTGCTGTGACCTGTGAGGTCTAATTTTCCTCATTTTCATTAGAGAAAGCAGAGTAGAAAAATTAAATTATAATATTAACTGAACCAGAACTATTACCAGATTTATTTATATCAATTTCATCAGCCAGCTGTGGCGAAATATATTGTCAGCAACATTTGTGTAACTTAACCTAGCGTTTCAGCCACCTGAGGCTAAACAACCTAGGAACTTTATATGTTCTATTTATCCTACATCGGCGATCACCACGCATGAACCTTACTCCAACCAACTGAAGGCATAGAGAACTTATTGTATCCAGGACAAATTAAAACACCGACTCTAGCGACTCCTGTGAAATTTGCAGTCAGCAACTACGGAGAGTCTGGGGCTGGATTTGGCAAAACTAAAATTTGACACTTAATAGTATTATTACTTATTAGTGTATTTCCTTGGAATGCCTGCGACTACTGCTGGGGTAAGCATAGTCTGAAAGTGGCTCTGCGTGTATGTGAATTGAATGAACAGAGAAAGAAACGTATGTCTTTTGTTAACATCATATACTTATATGGTTTCTTCTTTCTTTTTTTTTATCTCAATAATCTGATTAGTCACGGGATAGATTAAATTAGGAACCTATTCTTTTCCCATATTGACTATTTCATAACTTATTGTTACATTTTGATCTTTTGGGTAAATTAACCTCTGTTGGGATCGTCCTTTCTTTTCCTTTACCAGAGGGGAGAACCTATTTGATTAATTTTCATTTTGTCTGTAAACCATGATCTCTTAATGCATATGATTTATGTTGTGATTTTCTATTGATAATAAACTTTATTAAACCTTTAGTTATCGTGTCGGTCAACCCCATATCAATTATATGTTATCCATAGTTTGTTTTCACGTTCGTGCGTATTTGTCACAGAATTGTGTGCATGTGAGTGCAGTGTAACTTGTATTTTCGTACAAGGAGAGAAAGTGCGTCTGATTTAAATATCGTCGTCCAGATAGGCTGGATTAGATAAATTATTCTATCCAGAGACTGTCCTTTCTCCTACACGATCACCCTCGTGATAACAACTATATCTTACCCCTTACTTTCACATTGTCATCACTATCACCTCTGCTCAGACAGGGCTATAACCATCTATTACCTATCTGATAATTCACCCACGACACATATGTACACAAGATACACGAACTCTCAAAGTGCTGAAGTTCTCAACAGTTGTCGCCGTTGAGATAGCTTGTTGGATTTGATTCACCAGGTGTTACCCTAAAACAACGTGAAAATGTTGCAGACTATTTGTGAAATGTTTCGACTCTATAATTTTTCTGAGATTTACCGGAGTGGCAACACTGGCATCTCTTACTCATTTAGTGTCTCGTTGGTGTAATATTTAAGCATGTAGCTTGGCTCTAACTTTCTATCTTCTGCTGTTAGACCACGAAGAAGATCACATGGTCTTAACGTTGGCAGTTTCCATGTTTTAATATGAAGTGCATTACCCAGTTTTTCTTTAACCCCGCTGTTTATAATTAGTTTTTTTTTTTTAAATCTTTCATTTTTCGGTTTTGTTTTCTATTCCTTAAAACAAATGTTTAAAAAACAAACAAACAAAATTAGCACTAACCTGAAAATGATGTTATTCGATAGCAGAAATGTTTAAAAAAAAAACGTCCCTTTTTTGTGTTCCGATACAAATTTTCATTTGTTTGAAAATTCACGAGATAAAATCCGATGGTGTTCACTAATCTTATTCTCAGAACACTATAAGTTTACTAAGAAGAAGATACGGAGTTTCTGTGTGTGTGTTCTACTTGATACCCATTGGAACCACATTTCATTGAAGTTCCAGCTTGCACGTTTGCTTCAACTCCGTCTTCTATTATGGTCTTCAGAGCGGGGTGTGGTGTCTTTTTATATGGTCAAAATATTTTGGATGTCCAATGTTGATTGATCTCCTTAATTAATTCTCTTTTTTATTGCTAATCTTTATGTTGTCTTCTCTTTCATAAGATGCACCACGTTCTTCTATATATTCACATCTCAAGGGCCTTAATTTTTTCTTCCAACTTCTTGTGTATTGCCCATGTTACTGCGCCCTTGATTAACAAAGAGTATACAGATAAAAACATCTGATGAATATCAGTTTTAATTTGTAGTTAATTGTTTAGATGTCAGTATTTGTTTCATGTTGTTGAATGTAACTTTCGTCATTCCCTTTCTCTTCTTGATTTCTGTTTAACGTCCACAATCCTCTACTGCTAAAATTTTACCAAGATATGGGAAGCTCTTGAGAAAATATACTATCTATCTGTCTGTCTGCCTGTCTGTCTGATTGTCTATCTGTCTGTCTGTCAGTCTATCAGCCTCTCTCTATGTATATAAAACATACATGTTTCATTGTGCGATTGTTGTCATTAATACATACGACTACCAAAGGTGTCTTTAACTTTCGTAAGTGTCATTAATCATTCGGCTTATTATATAAGCTTCACAAAAAGTGTGGATAATGTTAGCATACTCTGAGCTATTAATAAATATATACACAGGATATATATATATATATATATATATATATATATATATATATATATATATATATATATATATAGATATATATATATATATATATAAATATATATATATATATATATATATATATATATATATAAAACCATTATGTCTTTAATTTGTTGTCATTTGATCAGAAGCATTCAAATTGGTTTAAGAAGCTAATTGTTATTAGGGATGTAGATGTTAGGGTGTAACTATTAGGGGTGTAGCTGTTATGGGAGCAGCTGTTAGGGGTGTAGCTGTTAGAAGGTGTAGCTGTTAGGGATGTAGCTAATAGGGGAGCAGCTGTTAGGGGTGTAGCTGTTAGAAGGTGTAGCTGTTAGGGATGTAGCTAATAGGGGTGTAGCTGTTAAGGGTTTATCTGTTAGGGGGTGTAGCTGTTAGAGGTTGGAGTTGTTAGGGATGTAGTTGTTAGGGGTTGTAGTTGTTAGGGTTGTAGGTGTTAAGAATGTAGCTGTTAGGGTGTAGCTATTATGGATTTAGTTGTTAGGGGTTGTAGCTGTTAGAGGTTGACGCTGTTAGGGGTGTAGCTGTTAGGGGTTGTAGCTCTTAGGGTGTCGCTGTTGGTGGTGTAGTTCTTAGGGATGTAGCTATTAGGGTGTAGCTGTTAGGGTGTAGCTGTTAGGGTGTAGCTGTTAGGGGTGTAGCTGTTAGGGGTTGTAGTTGTTAGGGGTTGTAGTTGTATGTAGCTGTTAGGGATTGTAGCTGTTAGGGGTGTAGCTGTTAGGGGTTGTAGCTGTTAGGGGTTGTAGCTGTTAGGGGTTGTAGCTGTTAGGAATGTAGCTATTATGGGTTTTACCTGTTAGGGTTGTAGCTGTTAGGGGTTGTAGCTGTTAAGGATTGCAGCTGTTAGGGGTTGTAGCTGTTAGGGGTTGTAGCTGTTAGGCTTTGGAGCTGTTGGGGTGAAGCTGTTAGGAGTCTGGATGTTCGGGATGTAGCTGTTAGGGGTGTAGCTGTTAGGAGTATAGCTGTTAGGAGTGTAGCTGTTAATAGTTAGGTGTTAGGAGTGTAGCTGTTACGGGTGTAGTTGTTATGGGTGTAGCTTTTAGGAGTGTAGCTGTTAGGAGTGTAGCTCTTAATGGTTAGGTGTTAGGGGTGTAGCTGTTAGTGGTGTAGCTGTTAGGACTGAAGCTGTTAGGGGTGTAGCTGTTAGGGGTGTAGCTGTTAATGGTTAGCTTTTAGGGGTGTAGCTGTTAGGGGTGTAGCAGTTAGGGGTGTAGCAGTTAGGGGTGTAGCAGTTAGAGGTGTAGGTGTTAGGGGTTTAGCTGTTGTGAATGTTCATGTGATTGGCAAGCGCATGATGTATAAGTAATGGCTGCAGCAACAGCTGGTGCAGGAACACGCTGGTGCAGGAACATGCTGGCGCATGAACATGCTGGTGCAGGAACAGCTGGTGCAGCAACCACTGGTGCAGGAACATACTGGACACAAGCCGGTGGACAAGGAGTTGGGAAGAGAATATTGGTGATGGATGGGACACACATTGTGGACACCTGTGGATAGAATTATAATACAATTTGTGTTCTGGAATAGCCAGGGTAAAAGTTGTAGAGGAATACTGAAGTACACACGATAAATAGAACTGGAAATAGAAGTTAAAAGGATAAGGTAAACTTGGAAAGATCTTGAGCTGATGGCACGGAACAAGATAACTTGGCATGAGTTTTTGTTAAAGGCCGATGCTCCTTAGGGAGCTGAAGGGAAGTGAATGAATGCCCCTGACGAAGACTCTGTAGTTAAAACATAGCCTATTCCCTTTGTCTGTTATCACAGCAATGTTCACCGTCCTTATTTTTGCTTACGTCAAAGCTTTGCCGCAGTTCTAATTTTTTCATTTCCTTAAAATTAATCCACTGTTTCAATGTTCAGGTCAAACTCTGAACGTTTAATAAAATACAGGAGCTACAAACATCTTATTATTTCAACATTTTTTTTAACAGATTAAAAGGTTTCAAGATCATCGCCGATGACACAGATTGGCAACTCCACGTGATCTCTCTGAGTATTGTAACAGAACATCCTAATTGAAGACCTGCATAATTGTGACTATTGGCTAAATGAGAGACTCCAGAGTGTTTCTGCTTGATGTTCATGGTGTGTGCCATCGGTTGTACTTTTACGGCGTATGCTAACACTGACATTCACAACATTAGATTCATCACAGTGCAGGCACTCAACAGCTGTAGAGACAATCGTCCGGAATTATTGAATTCTGTGTTTCCTTGCATTGGACCACATTTACATAGCAGATCATGCTGAATTCATAATTCACTACCAAGTTCCAAGCTGACTATATAAATACAGCACATGATAGAATGAATTCAGAAATTCACCAAATACCAGGCTGAAAGAAAACACCAAATGACAGATTATATTCATATTCATTCTCTATCAACGTATTCAGGAATATACTATAGAACAAACTTACTGAATTCACAAACCAGACTGAACTTAAAGGACGCTACGCAGTCTACCCTGTTGTCAAGAATTCACATTAGACTTCACAGAATTACGGAATTCAAGTCTTCAATTTCAACCAAAGGGAATTTAAGAATTCAGTGCTTAAATAAATCCATAATTCAACGAGGGCCGAGCAGAATGTAAGCATTCATTCTTTGCGATACGAATTCAGTAATCAAAATTAGAAGCTACTGAACCCATTATAACACAGCGACCTAATGAGCTCAGCGTAGATAATTCTACACGAAACATTTTGAAGAATAAAATATGAAAGCAACCTGGAAATATGGTTTTATGATGTAAACTTGCACTTTAATAATAATCTTCAGAACCAAAGTTCATAAGTAAAAGTATTCCGATCGCTAATTCTCAGGTAACAAACCAAAGAACAGAAGGCAAGAAATATCGTCTCTCTATAAAAACTACTTTTCATCACCACAACGAAGGAAATTAAGTTTCTCAAAGTAACTTTATCAATCAAAGGATTCGACTTACAAGGAACGTACTTTAATTAATTGTTCATTCACATTAGAGCCAGAAAAATCGAATATATGTAATTTCACTACGATTACATCAGTATTGAAAAGCAAAGAGATCGAATATGTTCAGACGCAATAATTTACGGTTAACATCGAGACATGGCATCAGACGATAATTATGCTTCGTTTCAAAAAAGGTCCTACAACAATATGCCAAGGCAACTTCCAAAATGATACGTCTCTGTTGTCTGGTTTTTGGATTGAAGAAGGTCTCAACATAGCTTTGTAAGTTATAAACTCAGATGCCTCTTTCTTTAAGACGCGTTTCGACGCAAGACGAAGTGTAAAGGTGTTACCTGTCAGATAAATAGGATGGAATTGATTAAAAGAGAGAGCCGTGACTCGGAACAGTTAATTTATATGATATATATGTTGATTCAGCAGAAGTAGCAGAACTATTTTCTTTCACGTTGTTTTTTTTTTTTCAGTTTCTTTCTATCAAATAGCTCTTAAAAACATTCAGCTCCGCTGTCAGATATTGAAAACTTATATTCCTGGCATCATGTTATAAAATCTAAGTAATTTATTTGCCGGGGCCAAGGTACTTCAGATGTAATGATCAATTCAGAAATTTTGGGTCGTGCCTAGAAGTACATGTACTTGGGAAAGCTAAGGAAACCGCCTACAAGTTGCAGCTGTAGTGTTTTAAACATTTATCCTAGCAAAATGTCCAAGGTGTGGCAGTTTACAAAAGTGTACTGAACCATTATATTCACAGCTTTAGGGACGTTCAGAGCATTGGAAAGTTGATCATGGGCGCTCAGTCTCTGCCTTGTCTTTCAACTGTTCCAATATCGGATGGAGAATTAAGTGGACACTTAAGGCACACTTTTCTCGTGGTTTGGGCCAAAACAGTGCCTTTAGTGCTTTTGGCTTTCTCAACTATAGTGTTTAACACAACTGTTCTGTTGATGTTTAAGGTCAAGAGATCATTGAGGAGCTGCAAAAATATTTACCTGGCCAGTCTCGCAATGGCCGACCTTATCATCGGCATGTGCATGTTTTTGGCAATCTTCCAGCAGCTGAAAGGCCACATGGAGTGGCTCCCTTGGTTTTGGTGCAAGTTATATCTTATTCTGAGGCAGTCTGCACTGTATGTATCATTGTTAAGTCTTGTACTCATTACCGGTGACAGATGGTGGTCCATACATTATCCATTCTCATACCGGGCGAAGCGGAGGAAAAGGAATGCGCTTGTAACTGTCGGATGTATTTGGATATTCGCATTCGTCCTGCATGTTCCTCCTGTTACACTGTGGGATATGAGTGATAGCTCAGGTGACCGTTTGAATGCAACGATATCTGGATTAACGAAACACACCATGACCTTCTGCGAACTTCCTTTTTCAGAAAGCATTCTCTTCGTTTCCATTGTGTCTGCCGTCCAATATTTCATACCACTAATGGCAGTGCTGAGTTTAAACTGCAGCCTATACGTTGGCATACTCCAGCGAAAGAGAGTTCAGATTCGTCGGTCTGTCTCAGCATCAGATAAACTATCGTGGCTCGACCGACGCACATCCGTTTCTTCCATTCCGGATTTTGCTTCTATGACTGAAGAAAACATACATCTTCTTAACGGCGCAAACCCAAGACGGGGCCAAATGCGATTAATGTCTATGAGAAGGAACTCTGCTGATGTCGTCCTTTTGAAGTCATCGACGTCTTTGTCTCAATTTAATAACATGAATTCTGGCAGGAGATTCAGTTGGGCACCAAGAAAACATTACATGATAAGGCCAAGTAAATGCGGAGAGGAGCTCGCCAAAAGTCTTCTTGTAAAGCAGGACAGGAAGGCAGCGTTTTGGCTTGGTCTTCTTGTGGCTGTCTTTCTGGTATGCTGGTTGCCACACACAATAGTTGGAATCCTACAGTCGGGAAAACAAGCTACTGTGCCACAGTGGACTAAAGACCTCACATTTTGGTTTTTGCTATCCAATTCGGCAATTAATCCTGTGATGTATGGACTGTTTAATAGAGAGATTAGAAGAGCTTTCAAACAGTGGATGTGTGGTGGACCGGGTCGCAGATGGCATGCCAGGAACGCACTTCTTCTTTACGGAGTCAGCTTGACAACGGCAGTCGCTGTCCCTAAGCGTATTTCATCTTTTGACGCTGTGCCGGAATAATGAATTTATCTATGTGTAATTACTTTTCATTCCCATAAAGCACTTAAGCAATATACTGTCTTTGTAATGGGCGAGATGTATTTTGTGCTTTTCCCCTAAGAGGCAAGGAAGTCTTCGTTAGGTTTAGATCTATTCTCATTCCATTGGATATAGGTACGTGCAATATTTTCAGCAGTGCTGTTAAACAAAAATTTACAAAGTTGTGTTAGGTAATATTGTACGTCCTCCTCATTATATGGAGGAAAATATAATTTTCATGTGGTACCGCAATGATAGGAAACTCTGGAGTGTTACAAATGGAGGCAATCTGATCATCAGAAAGTCGCCCATCCTCCGTGTGACAAATTTATCTTCTATACGCTCTAAGGTAGCGGACGCATCTTGATTACGATTCTCAAGTGTCAGCCTTCTGTAGTCTTTTCCCGTATATGCTGGGAATTGAACTAACTCTACCTTGATAGCAGCTTCCAACAATATTACTGGTTTTGTCCATGCTGCCAGCTTGAAGCAACTCTCAATGTAACCAGTATGTTGTATATAAATGTCCTGAATTCCATAGCCCGTTGCGGTTGATTACTTCATCAGTTTCTGATGAAAATGTGAATGTTCATATATCTCTCAACGCAACATTAGTGAAGAGTAATATTGTTGATATAACTTGTTCCTTTTATTGAAGTATCTTTTGCCTTTAAGTATTTAAAGTATGGGGTATCAGGCCCAATACCCAACCTTCCTTAATAGTCGTGGACGAAGTGCCAGTTAGGGTTAAGTGTTATTATTGTTTGCTCCCCTCTTGGACCCTGTAACAGTTGCGACTATGCACTACTGAAATGGATCCGTAAAGGTATTCCCATAGTAGATACTGCCAAAGGGGAGTAGGTTCAGCTTTATGATGTGGGGGGTGATAAGTTCCCTTCCTCGCAGTCTTTGCCTACCCTAACTCTAAAGCAGTGTCAGGTATCCATTTACAGCTGTGTAGACTGGAGCGCAATGCTACCAGGTTTTGAAGATGGAAGTGGAGGAGTCTTTCGGAGCTTAAGCACTGGTACACAAAAAGAAAAACTGTCAGTGGCAACAGGGAAATTCTCAAGTAACTTCAGAGCAGAGGCGGAGGCCTTGAAAACTGCAGCAGAGGTTCTAATGACAGAGGAGAGCACCGAGAGACAGACGCACTGTCAGTAATTGCAACACTGAAGAGCCAGAATAATGCAGACCTGGATGACCTAAGAGGAATACTCCACAAACTTTATCAGCGATTCAAAAGAGTTGTGATTGTGACGGTATTGCCTCCCCTGCTTTGCAGTAGCGGTCCAACAGTGGCCAAAACTCAAGAGTATCTGGTTGGTTGTTCGTCCATCACGGGTGATGAAGACCACTCTGTTCATCCAATTATTTAAGAATATGTTAGGTTAGTCTATGGGTACGAAGGTGACTGAAGAGCCCGATGCGGGCCTGGAAAGATCTTGGACAGTGTGGGCAGGGAATGTTTGCTTCATGTGAAGGTTTTATTTCACGGTCCTTTCTAGCTTGTCTCCGCTGTTCCGCTGCTGCTCTTCTGGATGATTCGCATGCTGCTGCACCTTTACGAAGAGATGTGCGCCAAGCAGTTCGGTCTTGCGCAGCAGCTTCCCATGTGTCTGGGTTTATGTCAAAGGTTTTCAATGACGTCTTTAACGTGTCTTTGAAGCGCTTCTTTTGGCCACCATGGGAGCGTTTACCCTTCTGCATCTCACCATAAAAGAGTATCTTTGGCAGTCGATGGTCTGGCATGCGGACTACATGACCTGCCCAGCGAATTTGTGACTGCATCAGAATAGTATCAATACTAGGGATACCAGCTCTGTCAAGAACGGCAGTATCCGGGATCTTGTCTTGCCATTTGATGTTCATTATCTTCCTGAGACAGACTGTATGGAAGTGGTTTAGCTTCTTTACGTGGCGCCTGTATACAGTCCATGTTTCACATGCATATAGCAGCACTGGAAGCACCGCAGCTCTGTACACCTTCAGCTTTGTCTGTAGACTAATGCCACTTCGATGCCAAACGTTGGTGTATAGTCTGCCAAATGTACTGCTGGCTTTGGAGATCCTGGTGTTCACCTCATC
Source organism: Oreohelix idahoensis (assembly GCA_024509875.1). Classification (NCBI taxonomy): domain Eukaryota; kingdom Metazoa; phylum Mollusca; class Gastropoda; order Stylommatophora; family Oreohelicidae; genus Oreohelix; species Oreohelix idahoensis. The sequence goes on along the minus strand of JAMPIV010008110.1, from coordinate 136,598 downwards.
ATCAATGACAATGTTCTGGGATAGTGTGCTACCAAGGTATGTGAATCTGTTCACAACATTCAGTTTCTCACCATTAACCTTGATGACTGGCTCAGTATAAACTGTGCCAGGAGCTGGTTGGTACATGATTTCTGTTTTCTTCGTGTTGATGGTAAGCCCAAAGTTGGCGCAGGCTTCGGAGAATCTATCCACACTATGCTGCAGATCAGCCTCTGAGCCAGCATTGAGGGCACAATCATCAGCAAACAGAAGATCTCTGATGGTGTGTGATTTGACCTTGGTTTTTGCTTGAAGCCTCCTAAGGTTAAACAATTTTCCATCAATACGATAACTAATGTCGATTCCTGTGTCCCCGTCTCTAAAAGCATCAGTCAGCATAGCAGAAAACATGATACTGAACAGAGTCGGTGCAAGTACGCACCCTTGTTTAACTCCATTTGAGACGGGGAAAGGCTCTGATAGCTCACCGTTTTCCTGAACTCTAGCCTGCATTCCATCATGCAGTTGCTGCACTATTGTGATAAATTTCTTTGGGCAGCCGTATTTTGCCATGATCTTCCATAGACCCTCTCTACTGACCGTGTCGAACGCCTTTGTCAAGTCGATGAAAGCTGTGTACAGGTCACAGTGCTGTTCTTGGCATTTTTCTTGTAGCTGTCTTGCAGCGAACACCATATCTGTGGTTCCACGTTCTTTCCGGAATCCACACTGACTTTCAGGTAAAAGACCTTTGTCAAGATGAGCCGTAAGGCGATTCAAAAGGATTCTGGCGAATATCTTCCCAGCGATTGATAAAAGAGAGATGCCTCGATGATTGTTGCAGTCTTGGCGATTACCTTTACGTTTATATAGATGTATAATTGAGGCATCTTTGAGATCGTGTGGGATGGTTTCACTCTGCCACATTTGCTGGAAGATCATATGAAGTTTCTCTATCAGAACTGCACCGCCATCTTTATAAAAACCTCAACAGGAATTGAATCGGAGCCAGGGGCCTTTCCACTAGACAGTTGACGAATCGCTTTTTTAGTTTCCTCCAGAGTTGGTACATCATCTAATGCTTCATTTATAGGAATTTGGGGCAGGCGGATGATGGCTTCGTCGTTAATAGATGATGGCTGGTTCAAGATATTATTAAAATGTTCAGCCCAGCGTTGGAGCATTTTTTCCTTGTCTGTAATTAGTGTTTTTCCATCTGCATTAAGGAGGGGAAATGATCCTGATGATGTTGGACCATAGACCGCTTTGAGTGCAAGGTAAAAGTTTTTCAAGTCATGGCTGTCAGCAAAGCCTTGGAGCTCATCTGCTTTATTACTCAGCCATGAATCCCGCATCTGGCGTAGTTTATGTTGGACGATTCTACGCATGTTGTTGAAAGCGTCTTTCTTGGATGTAGATTTTGGATCATTTAAATATGCTTTATGGAGATGGTGTTTTTTCAGCCAACATCTGCTTTATATCATCTGAGTTCTCATCAAACCAGTCATTTTGTTTCTTGATGGAAGGACCCAGGACCTCTGTAGCAGTGTTGTAGATCTGCTCACTTAGGGCTGCCCAATTTGTTTCCACACTTTGGCCGTCTAGCGAGATAGATTTGAGACGGTCTTCTAAGGTGTCAGTAAATGACTGTTTGATTTTTGTCTTCCGTAGTTTGGTGACATCCAGCCTCTTTTGAGTTTTCTTCCCCTGAGGGCGCCTGGCTGGTTGGATACGAATTTTAAGTTTAGATACAATGAGGCGATGATCAGTCCAGCATTCGGCACCACACATGGACTTGGTCACCCGGACATCTTGCCTGTCCTTCTTCCTAACAATTACATAGTCAATTAGGTGCCAATGCTTTGAGCGAGGGTGCATCCAGGAGGTCCTGTTGCGGGTAGGAAGTCGAAAAATAGTGTTGGTGACAAGGAGGTCATGTTCTGCGCAAGTCTGGAGGAGACGAAGTCCATTACTGTTACAGCGACCCACGCCGTACCTACCAATAGTGCCATTCCAGGAGATGTTATCTGAGCCTACTCTTGCATTAAAGTCACCAAGAATGATGAGCTTATCTGCTTTAGGAACTGATGCAATGACTGCATGTAGTTCTTCGTAAAACTTATCCTTGACATCATCCTGGTTTGTCATAGTTGGTGCATACGCGCTAATGATGGTGGCATGTTTTCTTCTATAGAACAAAGGGATCTTGACCGTCATGAGTCGGTCATTTATTCCCTTTGGGGGCCCCGCTAACTTGCTGACAATTGCTGTTTTGATTGCAAATCCAACCCCTGCTTCTCGTCTTTCTTCAGTTCCTCTTCCGCTCCAAAAGAATGTATAACCTGCACCCTTTTCGCAAAGTTGGCCCTCGCCTGCAAGTCGAGTTTCACTCAGTGCTGCTATGTCAATGTTGTACCTGGCCAGTTCTCTCCCAATCAGGGCAGTTCGTCTCTCAGGTCTGTTTGCGTTAAAGTCTTTGTCAAGTAAAGTGCGCACATTCCATGCGCCTAGAATGAGGGGGAAAAAATCTGTCCTTTCTTTTTCTTATATGTCGACCGCCGAAGTAGGGTACCCACCAACCGCGGTAAGCTGGTTAGGTAATGGTGAAGCAGGCAATGTTTAGGGCACCTTTTCTAGCCCCTTCCTCATGCCATGGAGGTGAGCAGTGCTTTCCTAAAGAGGGCTGCTCAGACACTCAGGGGGCTGCCGAATCCCACTGCTGCTCCGATCAGTGGAAGACGACCATATGGCCTGAGCCGCCTGTGTGTAGGTCTGCGACTACGACTGCCAGCGTACCCACGCCTGCCGCTTCGCCGCTCGCCCATCGCCACAGGACTTGTTGTGAGTGGATGGATGAATGGATGAATGGATGAAAGAGTGACTTGCGCGGTGATTTGGATTAAAGTGAGGAAGAGTTGCGCAATTCGTCGACCTCACTCTCTCGCCTGGGTCCATCTCAATCCAGTGGCAAGACAAGTCAAGACGACTGGAGATGAAGTCAGGTGCAGTGGATGACCAGGGCTTTCTACGTGCCTCGCCGTGCTCCTTACGCTCCACAGCGTGTTGCTGGTAATCGCCGTCATGCCCGTTGAACCAACAGGTGGTTTCTTCCGCGCAGTCTATCGAATCCAGTCTTCGCATGCATGGGTAGGCAGACCCTAACTCACCGAAGGTTTATAACCATTCGGCTACCCTCACCTAGTTTAGCCGGCCTGTCAAAGCCGTTGTCCGGGGGTGGCCGCTGTCGCTTGCTGACAGCTACGAGGAGCCACAGGTGAGAGCTGGATGCCAGGTTTGGACCAAAGGTGGCTGAGCTGCCCTGAAAAGGGCATGACAGCTCCTTCACCAGAGGTACTACCAATACCTGACTTCTTTCTATTATAGGCTTCAAGGGAGTCCATCTTTACACAAGATTACTCTTGGCAGAAATGTAGATAGAAGAGTAGTAAAGCTTCTATCACATGGGAGTCTTCATAAGATATTCAGATGACCGAAAACAATACTGGCTGTCGCTAAGCACGTTAATTCTATAATCTGCCGACACTTTTATGAAGAATTTAGCAATGGTTTATTCTAGCTCGTTAAGCCCCCACCACTGAGTTAATCAGTGGAATTATTATTATAATATATTTAAATATATGCATGTAGCTCTGTTTAGAGTGTGGATTTAGTAACTTTGACTGAGACAAACATGTAGTACATTTAAAAGGATTAAATCGAAGTTAAATTTGTAACATTACAAATAACACAATTTAATAATCACTTTAAGATCTAACAATTGGAAAATAAATTGAATAGTTATGGAAAAGTTTCATCACTTGATTGGGATTTAACTGAATAAAGGAGGTCACTTTTGGCAGCGGATATTTGCACTTAGCTGCCAATGGTAGTTTCTTCTCCTGCTGGGTCAGTTCCTTTCACTCTGCTCTCGCTCGTCTCTGGTCAAAGTTCAGCCGCCGCACGTTTCCAGAACATTCAAGGAGTAACGGCCAAGTTGGTTCTGCGTCTGTCTATAAGACCCTCTTATGATGGCGTCTTGCAAAACGTCAGTCCACTTCTACCTTCACTTGGTTCCAGAGATAGTACTTTTTGCTGGTACCACCAATAAGCCAATCCTGGCTACAGACTTGTCGCACAGATGAATAAAAGAGACGAATCTTTCTCTTACACGTGTCTTGGATTTCTTTTAATTTTACAATAGATTGCCCCTTCTGACTCCGTGTTTCTTCAGTTTCCTAGTCCCGGTGTTCCTTATTAAAATGTAGAGATTTCCGGTGCTTTTGTAAGTCTTATCTGGTTCTCCAATAAAAGGTCCGGTTAACAAATAGGAATTATGAATCTAGTTCTTCACTCTGGCGAAGGTCTGATGTTGTCTTGGCGAGCGTGCAAATCACAGAGAAATAGAACTGCGAAAAAGTCAGCCTATATTCCCTTCCAAGTTTGTTATGAATCTAATCAGAAAGATCCAATCATTTCAAACCGATCTGGTGTGGCACTTTCCAAATATTTCCTACACGAAAATTTTTTCCAAAAGGTCACGTCTCCCATATAAGGTAATATGATGTCTTGCATACATTTTCACCAACACATTTGTAGACTCATATTGTCTAAAATGTAATAAATCCATGATTACTTTTTACCAAGTGACCGGAAGTGATTATATCACTCTTGTCTGCCCACAGATGTCACACAGACGGTAATGTTGATGTAGCAAGGATGACCCGGAAGCGCTTATGTCATAAAGTCCGCCTCGTGCGCGGGTTATCATGTGTTTCGCCAGACAAACAAATCTGGTTCTATTCAACACTCCTTGCCGCATGAAAAGATGGTCTGACCGATATTGTGATAAAATACTGTCGCTGAACGTCTAATAACCTGGCGTAACTTAACACGTCTTCGTGAAGCGTGAATGTGACACAATAAGATAAGAATTAATCCCGTAGCAAATACTGCCAAAGGGTTGTGGCATGTTAGAGACTTCACCATGCTTTGTCCAGCATAGAGCAAAATAGTGAAAATACAAATGAAAAGGCATGATTTATGCCAGATAAAAGCGATGAGTGAGAAAAATGAAGAAAAGGAAAGGATACTGCCGGAAGGCTGAAGGTGTGAGAGATCACACAAAAGAGCATGTTCAGACGTTTTGTCACAGTGATACAATGGATCCCATCTCACTGCAACAAACCCGGCAATGCAGGCTGACGGGTTGGCAAAGGAAGGTGAAAGGCTACCTCAGACTGATATAAGCATAACGTTCCAATTGGCAAAGAGTTTTATCAGAAGTAGATGCATGAACAAATAGGATGCAGAGCATCAAAGCCACACACATACACACATATATACACAGACAAACACACACACACACAAACACACACAAGAGGCTTATTACCAGCTCAGCAGAAGAGAACAAGTGGTAATCTTCAGACTTTGCAGGGACCACGAAAAGATGAAGATACCGCCTATTCAACAAGCTGAAGATACGAACTACCAATGAGTGTAACTGTGGCACTGAGAAAATGACTGCTGAACATTTGTTCTAAAGATGCCCAACATAAGAGGGACAGAGATAACACATACGGCTGTCCTAGCACCATTCCTGGACAAACTGAACACTGCTGTTTTTATTTGCTATATTCAAGTAGAGTGTACGAAGACGAAGACGAAGAAGCAGAACACGAAGAAGAAGCAGAACACAAAGAAGAAGCAGAAGAAGAGCTCGGAACACGGTGTCGTGGTTGAGTTAAAGTGGTAGAGTATTTGTCGAGTTGGACAATAGGAGTGAAATCGACAAGGGATAGTGGACTGACAGAGTTATAGATTACACTTTAGATAAGGTGTAAATAGGAGATGGACTTGAGACAACCTGGAAGAAGATTTATCAACGTGATCTCTCTCTCCAAGCCTCAACTCACTTTTACTGTCTAAGCATCTCCTGCTCTCACTCTTTTCTCTTATCATACATAGAGATTCTAGTAAAGAGCTAAAAATGTAAATATGGATGGAAGGGTCGTGAACAGCGCGTTAATAAATGAGTAAACTTTATTAAATGAAGACAAGCATGAAAATAATGCATCTCATCATAACATCATAAATGACATCAACAAATCATCAGCAATCTCAATAATCATCAATAGTCATCAAAATCATCAATAGTCATCAAAATCATCAATAATGCAAATACACACTCACAAACACACACACCACCAACACTCATAAAACCTGTAGAACACGGAGAAAATAACTAAGCTGTCCGACAGAGGGTCCGCTTTCGGGGACCAAAGGCGCTAGCTCCAGAAAGTGTCTTACAGATACATATCCTTCAAGATGACTGAAGTGAAATACCAAATTTTCCTTGTCGGGCTAAACGTTGGTGACCCCTAATTGCGCGAGGGAACACTGGAAGACGTTGTTTATCTCCTGCTGACCAAATAAACGAACTGAGCGACCGCCTGTCCGCTATTTCGTGGGACCAAATGTGCTAGCTCCAGAAAGTGTCTTACGGATAAATATCCTTCAAGATGAATGAAGTGAAATACCCAACTTTCCTTGTGGGTGCTATACGTTGGTGACCGCTACTGCGTGAGGGGGGCTGGAACTCTGTCCATAGATGGCTGCTCATACGTGCGAGGTTTTAAGTATCCAGAAATACACCTGAAGAAGTCACTTGAGGACACGGAGTCCCAGGCGTTCTTATCCGGCGCTAGGCTCTGCCTGGCGGTAAATCCTGTTTAAACTGGTTTGGCTGTGGGTTGCTGAGTGCCCCGTTTAGGCACAAACGAAGTCGGGTGATATCAGATTCTGCTATAGACGTGCAGGGCGGTTTTGATATTCTGGAAGCGGCAATGATCTGGCTGGTAATCCAATAGGCGAGTAGGGTACTACTACTGCATTTGGTGATTCCAGATTTAGCGTTGGCTCCTTTGCACTGCGTGAGCTTAACTTGGCGTTGACAAAAAGGGGTTTTGATTCAGGAACGGGGTTGACGATTCGTTGCTAGATGTATACAGAAACCCTCTAGATCGAAGAGTATATGACTTTCTTCGCCTGACTGGAATCTGCTCTAGCGATTCGGTCTCTCTGAAACTGAGACCCAAAAAAGACACCCTTAACTTCATGCAACGACAAAATCAATCTAATGTTTTATAACCTAGTCATGCTCCGCTCCTTCCATTCTATCAATTATAGCATGTGCCCGCATAGGCTTAATATCTTTTGTACAACCATGTAACTGTCAGTAAATGTTCTGACAACAAAATCTCCTCCTCTTCTCCCAATATCAACATACAGGAAACCTAACCTTTAGTTACAGTTAAATGAATATGCTTATTCATCTTACAACATTAAATGAATTTACATAAACAGATTACAGCATTTGACATTATACAAATAAATCATATGTCCCTTTGGGGAAATATATTAATATTCCACAAAATGAGTACAAAGAAAATGCAATGTTCTTGCTATAATAATACAGTTGTGGCTGAATCATAAGATATAATTATATCTATGCCTGGTGACTGCTTTCTGTGAAAGTTATAGACTAGTGCCTAGCCACACAAGTAAGCATAAAATGACTCTCCCTTGCCACTAGAAATATCTATCCAAAAGGAATAGGTGACTGTCTCCTATAATCCAGAATTATTGCCTGCATCTCACTATTCAGTTTTTAAGTAAACAATCCACACCTGACATTATCTTACAGAAATGACAGTTAATTTAGCCTATTCTTCACCCATGATAAGCATCTGTGGACTGATTCTACGCCTATTATCTGTTATTGTAAGTTTAACATTTAACCCATGATAAACCGTAACAGTTTAAGCACCCTTACTAGGCCGTAGACAGCGCTACCTTATCACTGAATTAAAATTACTAGATGAAGTCCTCAAAAATGAAGTAAGTCACTTTCCTATCATATATATAAGCTAACATGAATATATCATATTATAATAAGATATGTCAACTCACCCCGAAAATGACTAGAACATAGGCAAACACATTCTAGTACTGTATTAAAGTTTGCCTTATCTCATGATGGTCATCTACGGGCCAGGAATATTCACGAATGTCTTTGTCTTATTAAACCAGTCTACTCTTATAGATTACAAGGACGCTCCCCCCGGACACCTGGCCTGCATATTTCTACAGATGTATCGGCGTAATGCGTAATCAAGAGAGTAAGACAAACGTTATTCTAGAGACATCAGAAGTCATCAACCGCAAGAAAATTTCCTCAGGTAGAGAAATGCATAATATTATGAGGGCTCTTGCGTTCTAAGGGGCAAAACCCGGAGACTGACCGCGATTGTTATCTCCCCCTGAAACAGATCAAACTCGTTACCCAGGCCTCAAAGGGTACCAGCCGCTCGTGATCAAACGTTTTAAAGCGACCAGAGAAATTCCCCTGGACGGACCAGGTGCGTGTTGTAATATTGCCGACACGCTGACCGTTTCTGACCAGTGGGGGATTTCTACTGAAAGCCAGAACGTAACCAAACGCGGGTGGGGTTTGAACAGGTGAAAAATGAAAGATAGAAAAGAAGAATACAAATGTCTAGGAAAACAGAACATTAAAAGAGTTAATAACATATGGAACGACATGGTAAAATAAATTATCGGTCACGTGACAAGTCCCCCCCCCCCCCCTTTTAAAGTTCGAGGAATACGGACAAAAATGACAGTAATTTATCTTTTCCATAGACGTTCATTACATGTCGTAAGAACCTCCTATAATCATAACCAAAATCGTATCCAATTTCTGTCAGTACTGTATGACTAGCTCCGAGTTCATTTCTTTTCTTCCCTCTGTCTAATAGACGTTCAGCGAATGAGATTTTGCGAGGCCAGTCGGCACTGACGCCTTTCGTTTCCGTGTGAACCTGACCTTGCTTCCGCAATTCGCTGTGCCTGTTTATGGTCCGGAAAATTATCCGCACCTGTTGTAGTTTTCGGCCCCGCCTGAACTCACTGGCCACTGCGTAGGTAATCCTCCTGTTATGTGCAGTGTAATCATTGCTGGGCTCGGGCTGTTTACGTATATATTTACATGTCACTGGCGTGGACTTGAATAACCCTCTATAGCTGCAGTCTATCCGGATTTTTCGCGCGCGTGTAACCCTAGTTGGCAAATAAAGCCGTTCGTTGGCCGAAGAAATGCTAGTATTTTTCTTCTGCCTCTCCACACCTACTCCCCTGTTTCGGTGGGAGCATTGATCAATCTTCAGACCTGTGCCGTCTAAAGACGGGTCTGGAGCTTTCCTTGCCTTGCCAGTCACAACTCTGGCTTGGTCAACGGAAATGATCAAGTTGCTCGGTAATGGCCTGGCGGAGGCGACAACTTTGCTGTCCATCAGTGGGGTTGAGACCACTGGAAAAATGCGATTTGAATGAGAGAACTCAGCTGCCTGAAGCAGAGAGTAATCGATCGCATTCTGGGGTTCTACTAAATCATAACAGATCTCCGTAGCTTCTATCCTTGGAGAAAGATAGGTATTATCTGCGAGTTGCAGAGTTTGTTGAGTCGCTTTCCCGGTACTAGCATGACGTGAGTCAAGGCTCTCAACAATGACTCCTTGTACAGTAGTAAGGCAGCTTTTCTCACTGTCTTCTGCCCTGAGAAGTGTGAGAGACTCAAATGGAATACCAGGGATCCCTTCGCATGGAACCCTGTGTCCACCATAAACGTCAACTTTGCCCTCCCCTGAGGAAGTTACTGGCGTCAGTTGAACTTTGTCCTGCAATGCGAGATCCACTTCCTGGTTGACAGGCCCCGCAGACTGCATGCAAAAGACTGGACGGTTTGAAATCCCGTTAGATCGCGAAGTGCCCGAGAGAAAACTCTCGGTGTGTTTTTCCAAAGTTCCTTGGAACGGTTTGGAAAGTTTAACCCTTTTAGCAGGCGACTTATTCTTGCACCTTTTAAGCTCAGGGTGATAAGAGGAGCGCCACCTCCTTTCTCTAGTCGTTGAGTTGGAGGGATACGCCTCTGCACATGGTTTTTCGCTGTCCGGCCGGGAATCTTGCGAAATATAACGTGATAGGGTGTGGCTCCCTTTTCTCGACGTCACGTGTCGGTTAGGTGCTGCTCGGTCTGGAGCGTGAGAGGCTCGGGGTTCGCCACTTGCCAGATGGGAACAATCCGTATTACAATGCTTGTTAGCACCTCTCTCACCTTTGTGCAGTTTCCATGCCTGGGAACGTTGCGTAATTTTTCCCGTGGCCTTAGGTCTGCTATCCCGACATAAATTCTTTCCTAGTTCGGGCTTCGGATCCAAGTCCAAAGGAAAGTCAATTTTCTGGAGTTGGGGTTCGGTTTTAGCAGGCAAGTTCTCTTTCATGGGCGCAAGGTTTGCAGGGGCGTTGACCGTTAAGGGCACCGAAGAAGGGGAAGTAGAGTGACTACATTTAGTATCTGTTTCCATCCTCCGAATTTGGCTATCCAGTTCATTCATTCTGATTTGGTGTAGCCTGTCCCTTTCTTGGCTTTCTCTGTCCCTTTCTTGTTGCTCCATTTCCAATGCTTGTCCCGTTCTTGTCTTTGCTTTTCCCTTTGCTTCTCATCTTCTATCACTTCTTCTACATACTGTCGGGTGAATGCTTCACTCTCCCCAGTTTGTTTACAGGACCATGCCAAGATTAAACGGCTGTCAAACCAATTGTCTACCTCGTATTGATCCTGCAGGCTTACTGCAAATTCTAGAAAAGGCTGGATTTCGCTATCCTGGTACTCCATGTACTTAGCTACCTCGAAGGCAATCCTATGCACTTTATCTAGATCGGCCATTATATCAGGGTGAGCAAGTACTATAGAAGAATAGAACCTAGAGATCTCAGTTACCTAGTCCACTAGGTGCTGATTAACTTAATAGTCAATAAAATCTAGGCTAGCCTGGGAACTTTAAAAGCAAGAAAGTTTGTAGCTACTCTGATTGCGACAAGCAAAAACCCAAAAAAACTCCAAAAAAAGTAAGTGATGTAAAACTTATTACTATCACTTCACCCCAGTTCTGTCAGTACTAAGCTATTGAGAGGATTGGTTACTATCATCCGAATGAACACCCTCCCTTGGTACAGATGCAAGCTAGTAACTGACTATCTGTAGCTTCTTATCTCAGATTAAAGAGCTACTCCTGAAAAAATATTAACCCTTAAAAAAAAAAAATTTCTGACTTTTACAACAATAGTCGTCAGATTTGTCAACCAAAACTCAGCAGTGATACCATCAACCTTTACCAGCTGTCTCATGTGTAGCATGAACAATAAATGTAACTAAATATTTATGATTGCAGTGGAGAAAAAGCGCTGTTCCGACTTCCACCCAAAAGAAATAGTTCGTTATGTCTAGGGATAGCAATTCCTATAATCTGCAGAACACTAAACTCTAAGAATCAAGATAGAATCTTGTGAGAGATTCCTACCAGACTGCAACCTCATCTGTTGCGATTGCTGCAGATGTAGTTCAAATTCCGCGGCGAGACCCCATTAATTGTCGTGGTTGAGTTAAAGTGGTAGAGTATTTGTCGAGTTGGACAATAGTAGTGAAATCGACAAGGGATAGTGGACTGACAGAGTTATAGATTACACTTTAGATAAGGTGTAAATAGGAGATGGACTTGAGACAACCTGGAAGAAGATTTATCAACGTGATCTCTCTCTCCAAGCCTCAACTCACTTTTACTGTCTAAGCATCTCCTGCTCTCACTCTTTTCTCTTATCATACATAGAGATTCTAGTAAAGAGCTAAAAATGTAAATATGGATGGAAGGATCGTGAACAGCGCGTTAATAAATGAGTAAACTTTATTAAATGAAGACAAGCATGAAAATAATGCATCTCATCATAACATCATAAATGACATCAACAAATCATCAGCAATCTCAATAATCATCAATAGTCATCAAAATCATCAATAGTCATAAAAATCATCAATAATGCAAATACACACCCACAAACACACACACCACCAACACTCATAAAACCTGTAGAACACGGAGAAAATAACTAAGCTGTCCGACAGAGGGTCCGCTTTCGGGGACCAAAGGCGCTAGCTCCAGAAAATGTCTTACAGATACATATCCTTCAAGATGACAGAAGTGAAATACCAAACTTTCCTTGTCGGGCTAAACGTTGGTGACCCCTAATTGCGCGAGGGAACACTGGAAGACGTTGTTTATCTCCTGCTGACCAAATAAATGAACTGAGCGACCGCCTGTCCGCTATTTCGTGGGACCAAATGTGCTAGCTCCAGAAAGTGTCTTACGGATAAATATCCTTCAAGATGAATGAAGTGAAATACCCAACTTTCCTTGTGGGTGCTATACGTTGGTGACCGCTACTGCGTGAGGGGGGCTGGAACTCTGTCCATAGATGGCTGCTCATACGTGCGAGGTTTTAAGTATCCAGAAATACACCTGAAGAAGTCACTTGAGGACACGGAGTCCCAGGCGTTCTTATCCGGCGCTAGGCTCTGCCTGGCGGTAAATCCTGTTTAAACTGGTTTGGCTGTGGGTTGCTGAGTGCCCCGTTTAGGCACAAACGAAGTCGGGTGATATCAGATTCTGCTATAGACGTGCAGGGCGGTTTTGATATTCTGGAAGTGGCAATGCTCTGCCTGGTAATCCAATAGGCGAGTAGGGAACTACTACTGCATTTGGTGATTCCAGATTTAGCGTTGGCTCCTTTGCACTGCGTGAGCTTAACTTGGCGTTGACGAAAAGGGGTTTTGATTCAGGAACGGGGTTGACGATTCGTTGCTAGATGTATACAGAAACCCTCTAGATCGAAGAGTATATGACTTTCTTCGCCTGACTGGAGTCTGCTCTAGCGATTCGGTCTCCCTGAAACTGAGACCCAAAAAAAAACACCCTTAACTTCATGCAACGACAAAATCAATCTAATGTTTTATAACCTAGTCATGCTCCGCTCCTTCCATTCTATCAATTATAGAATGTGCCTGCATAGGCTTAATATCTTTTGTACAACCATGTAACTGTCAGTAAATGTTCTGACAACAAAATCTCCTCCTCTTCTCCCAATCTCAACATACAGGAAACCTAACCTTTAGTTACAGTTAAATGAATATGCTTATTCATCTTACAACATTAAATGAATTTACATAAACAGATTACAGCATTTGACATTACACAAATAAATCATATGCCCCTTTGGGGAAATATATTAATATTCCACAAAATGAGTACAAAGAAAATGCAATGTTCTTGCTATAATAATACAGTTGTGGCTGAATCATAAGATATAATTATATCTATGCCTGGTGACTGCTTTCTGTGAAAGTTATAGACTAGTGCCTAGCCACACAAGTAAGCATAAAATGACTCTCCCTTGCCACTAGAAATATCTATCCAAAAGGAATAGGTGACTGTCTCCTATAATCCAGAATTATTGCCTGCATCTCACTATTCAGTTTTTAAGTAAACAATCCACACCTGACATTATCTTACAGAAATGACAGTTAATTTAGCCTATTCTTCACCCATGATAAGCATCTGTGGACTGATTCTACGCCTATTATCTGTTATTGTAAGTTTAACATTTAACCCATGATAAACCGTAACAGTTTAAGCACCCTTACTAGGCCGTAGACAGCGCTACCTTATCACTGAATTAAAATTACTAGATGAAGTCCTCAAAAATGAAGTAAGTCACTTTCCTATCATATATATATAAGCTAACATGAATATATCATATTATAATAAGATATGTCAACTCACCCCGAAAATGACTAGAACATAGGCAAACACATTCTAGTACTGTATTAAAGTTTGCCTTATCTCATGATGGTCATCTACGGGCCAGGAATATTCACGAATGTCTTTGTCTTATTAAACCAGTCTACTCTTATAGATTACAAGGACGCTCCCCCCGGACACCTGGCCTGCATATTTCTACAGATGTATCGGCGTAATGCGTAATCAAGAGAGTAAGACAAACGTTATTCTAGAGACATCAGAAGTCATCAACCGCAAGAAAATTTCCTCAGGTAGAGAAATGCATAATATTATGAGGGCTCTTGCGTTCTAAGGGGCAAAACCCGGAGACTGACCGCGATTGTTATCTCCCCCTGAAACAGATCAAACTCGTTACCCAGGCCTCAAAGGGTACCAGCCGCTCATGATCAAACGTTTTAAAGCGACCAGAGAAATTCCCCTGGACGGACCAGGTGCGTGTTGTAATATTGCCGCTACGCTGACCGTTTCTGACCAGTGGGGGATTTCTACTGAAAGCCAGAACGTAACCAAACGCGGGTGGGGTTTGAACAGGTGAAAAATGAAAGATAGAAAAGAAGAATACAAATGTCTAGGAAAACAGAACATTAAAAGAGTTAATAACACATGGAACGACATGGTAAAATAAATTATCGGTCACGTGACACACGGTAACTTTGCTGCGTAAAGTAAGCACTCTAACTACTACGCCAGTCGGACGCTGTGTACATACGCAGACTGCAGCTGTAGTCTTTAATTCGTGCTTGTCAAATAAATTTAGTAAGTGTTGGTATGTGTGCACTAATTACCATCTTGTAGAAAGAGAAGAAAACAAAGACGTCATTAAAATGCTTGGAATAAAAAAAGATTCTCAATAATGAGATCAACGTTAGACAACATTTTGGTCATATTAAAAAAGACATAACACCATGTTGAAAACCATAATGGATGGACAAGCTGAAGGCAAACACATAAATGTTAGACAGTGCTTTAAGCGGCAATATAACATCCAGAGATGAACAAGAAAAAAAAAGTCAACAGAGTGTCTATCATCAGGGCAAAAGACAACGGATTTCTCGACAACGAAAATATATTCAAAAATTTAGACAGAGAACGACTTTGGAAACTGATGAGGCATTATGGAGTCACACTTCATGTCATTAACCTAATAAAGAAAGCAAATGAAGATATATATCAGACCAAAAAGTCTTTTATATGTGGACGTTCTCATAAAATTAACAGTGATACAACGTAAAAATATCTCCAAAGGATAAAATGTAGGGATAAAAAGAATGCGTAAGTTACTAGAAGGCATGATCGCCCACGCCGCGGGTCATCACCCGCCATGGAAATTAAATTGCTGAAACGGTTACCATTTGAACGGGATGAGAACGGCGGATCAAAAGGAAAAAAATATGACTGAAAAATTGCGTGAGACTAGCAAGGCTTAGAAGATGCAATTGGGGGGGGGGGGGGGGGGGGGGGGGGGGGGGGGGGGGGAAACGGAGGAAAAGTCACGTCCCCAAGTTGACACAAGGTAACGAAATCGACAAAAGGGACCATAGTATTATACGCAACAGTCATTTTTTGGACGTTTTTGTGATATTTTGTCCTTTATTTGAATGCAGCGGCAAACGTTTCACAGAAGATTCTAGAAAATATTTCGAAAAAAAACAACTAACCTTGAAAAGTAACTTTTTCTTAATAATGATGTTAGGAATATAAAACCTAGCTGGCCGGATGGCCCATTTTGAGCAGTGAAATAATATGCTTTTATTTATACAGACGGATAGATAATAATGAAGACATTGACAAAAGACTGTGTTGTTCACATCAGCGAAAGACTGCATTGAATCAAACATGTCACTAATTTGCACAAAAACCGCGACCTTGAGACTCAAGTGTCCAAATCTAGTTAGAATGAAAGAGAGGGACATTGGTGGGAGCTGTGGCTAAAAATAACTTTAAAGACAAAATTTGTAGAGGGGACGGATAGGTTGGTTCAAAAACCAAGTACGTTTTTTGTGAAAACGCAAGTAGAGACGGACGGACTAACAGATAAAAATCCATACTTGACTGAAGCATGACTGAAATGACTTTAGTGTAGGAAATTTGAATTTGAAAAAACACAAGGCATTGATTGGCCACAGACAATCATATTATCAGCGCTCAGACGCGCTTTTTTTGCCATTCCTCAATAGTTGTCCAGTGATAGACACAGTAAATTTTAAGTGTGGTGATTTCCAATGAAGTAAATTGAAATAAGTTCAGGGACGCCATACTATAGCCAGCAGCTCAGCTGAGTTTTGCTAGCATTTCTGTGTTCTTTATTCATAATCTGAGCTGTGAGTTTTTTATGTTGACACCAAAAGGTGATATATTGCCCCCAAGCACGGAGAGGTGGGGTCACCAGATTCCAGCACCAGAACTACTCTTTCAAAGTTACGTAAGCAGGCTGGTCTGCTGGATTTACACCAACTTCATAGACATAGCACCCAAAGTGAATTACTACTAAAACATCCCATTTCCTTCCATCATTAATGGACAATGTTTGGTAGGCATAGACAGGGAGGGATGAAGCCACCCCAACAGCACATCTATTCATCGTTCTCCCAGGGAAAATAAAATTATGAACTGTAGAAATATTAACTACTTGTGAAAATTGTATACGTACACACCTTTTATTTATCATGTCATTTATTCATGCCATTCACTCATAAATTCCAAAATCTTTCATATGTTCTGGCCAAAATAAAACCTTGGTTATGAACAAATAAATTTAAAAAAAAGATTTACTTTCTAAAATTTCACCAGCTGAATTTAGTTCATTGTGTTCTAAATTTTATTGATAATATTATATTATTTAATATCTGTGTGTGTGTGTTTGTATATGTCAATACAACACATTACATTCAGTACCCTAGATTTTAACGTAGCCACATTCATTAGAAAAAAAAGATAGGTGTGAGGTCGTAGTGGTAGCAAGAAAGGCCTTCTGAAAATTCACAGCTACATTTTAACTCAGGAGCCTTCACAGCTGACCTCATACATCACACTTAGTAATATCACCATCATACAATACCATCAAAACCACTACATATATTGGGGTCTTGTCCAGGGATAATTAGCATAAACAGTAATATAAGGATCTCCTGGTGGGAGAAATAAAATTAGGGGAACAAAATTGTAAAATTCCCTTAAAATTAAAAGTGTCCCTTTAAATTAAAAGGGCAATTAGAAGTTGGTGAATCTTCACAGCCAGTGTTAGTTAATTAATTAATTAGAATTATTTTAGTCTAGAGTAATTATAAGTACTTTAGTGGTTGGAAATTTTACTTTGCTTATTGCTAGATTTGTTTAAAAAGTATGGCGGAGCTGGCAAAATTTAGATCAGCTGCTGTGCTGACCGCAAAGGAGATGGGAATGGATGGTCAGATTTTAATTCAATACGTAACGGCTGAATGTGATAAGTATATTGAACGGGAAGAAAGAAGATTAGAAAAAGAGGCTGAAAGAAAATTAGAGTCTGAAAGGTTGGCTGAAGAGAAGAGGTTAGAGACTGATAGGGAAATTAAGAGGCTGCAGATTGAGGCAGAAGACAAACGACAGCAAAGGGAGGCAGAAGATAAAAAGGCCGAAAGGGAGGCAGAAGATAGAAGGTTGCAAAGGGAGCACGAATTACGACTAAGGGAGCTGGAATTACAAGGCCAGGCTCCTGAAAATGGTGCCAGCCCTTTTGCCTCAGATGCTACGCCCAGTCTGGGAGCCTCAAACTCAGCTATGGGGTTTCATTTAGACCATTTTGTTGAGAAAGACGATGACATAGAGGGGTACCTAGGACGTTTTGAGTTATTAGCTACTACATATGGGTTAGAGAGAGAGAGAGGTGGAGTTTAAAGTTATCACAAGGACTGAGAGGTACTTCTTATGAAGTCTTTGCTAAAATGAACAGGGAAGACCAAGACAATTATGACATGTTAAAGCAGGCTCTGTTATTAAGGTACGAGAAGAATGGTGAATTTTATCGTAAGAAATTTAGAAATGCCAAACTGTTGTCTGGGGAGACATACCATCAATTCTCTGCTAGACTGGAAACCTATTTGGAGAAATGGACTGCTCTGGGGAAGACCCAAGATCTTAAAGAAATGATCAGGATCGAACAATTGAGAGAGTCCATGGCTCCAGACATGAGAAAATTTCTCATGGAACAAGGTGCAGAGAAGTTGGGGGAGGTTTTAAATGTCGCTGAGAGGTATCAGGCAGCCCAGGCAGAGGTAAGTGGTGCTAAAAAGAAGCACATAGACAATTTTAAAGCTCCACAGCAATTTAATAAATTTGATAATAGAGAGCAGGGAAATAAAGGTAGGACAAGCTTTGAGCGGCCAAGAAATGACTATCGCGACAGAAACTCACAGTTCAATGACCAAAAGTTCAATGAAAGAAAACCGTTGAACCAAGGAAAAAGATGGTGTAAATGGTGCAAGAGAGATAACCATAACACCGAATTTTGTAGAAGGAAACCTTCAAACATTGCTGCAATGAAGTCGGGGACGCAAAGATTAAAGGTTAATCCTAATGGACAACAGGAACCTTATCACCCCCCAGTTTGTGAGGATGTTATTTGTAATGGGGTCACCATAAGGTGCCTTTATGATACAGGTTTGGATTATGATTCAGTTGTGAAGTCTAGCCTAGTGGACCCAAGTCAGTATACCACAGAAACAGTGGAAATACAAGGGGCGAATAAGGACATACCACTCATGACACTTCCCATCGCAAGGATAACGGTGAAAACTCGCTATGTGGAAGGAGAAATCAGAGCAGCAGTGATAGATGAACCAATCTACCCTCTGATATTGGGGTGTAGATACGTCTTCTTGGGGAATCCCGAGAGGCCTGTGATCATGGCGACAGTGCAGACCAGGTCACAGAAGAAGGAGGAAGAAGGTGAACCTATAAATGCTCATCCAGAGGAGATGAGGAAGGCGCAGGCTGAGGATAGGACACTCAAGCCATGTTTCAAAAAATTGCCCAAAGGCCACACACCTCCAAGCAAGGGAGAGTACTTTGTGAAGAACAGATTATTATACAGGAAGACAGGAACTAGATCCACTGGTCACGGACAGTTAGTTCTTCCCAAGATATATAGGGCAAACTTAATAAGGAGCTTACATGTTGGAAAAGATGGTGACCATGAGAAAGTCGGTACCATCTGCCAAAAGATTGCTCGAAAATACTATTGGCCCGACGTAAATGTCGATGTTGAAAACTTTGTAGAAGCATGTGGCGTATTTCATGAGGGAACACCCACAAAGGGAAAATATGTGCAGGACCTAGAAACGCCACGGGGCAACTTTAGGCCTGAAAGGAAAACTAATTATACTCGGGTAGACAAAGTGGAATGGGAGCCCCCTTTTCACACCCAGTCTTCACTTGAATGGATTAACATGGCCACTATGCGACGAGTACAAAGAGTAAATTTTACCCAGGATAAGATGACAATCCCTCGGTCAGACTTATATAAACTGGAAGAACAGAAAAGAGAGCGAAGATCTCTCATAAGCAATCTCAAGTGGGGAGACAAACCCCAGAAAAAAATTGGTAGTGGTCGATTTGTGAGTGATGATTCTAGGAAGAAAAGTCCTCATTATAAAGCTTATAATGGACGGGATCCGATGGGTTCCATGAAAAATAAGTATGATAAATTAAAGATCCAGATGTAGCTTTATTGAGGACCTGGACAGATGAGAAGGCGGAAGAGACTGTTACCTCATCTTATCAATACGTGAACGAACTGACCACTCGTTTGAAAGCTGGATGGAAACTGGCAAATGATAATTTGAAACAAGCCAGGAAGAAACATGCAGCATATTTTAATAGGAAGGCAAAGGACAGAGAACTAGCTGTGGGAGAGAAGGTGCTGCTTCTACTACCCGGCAGCCAGAATAAATTACAAATTGGTTGGCAAGGTCCATATACGGTTCTAGAGAAGGTGTCTAGAACAAACTATAAAATTGACAAAAACGGGAAGGAGAAAGTTTATCATGTAAACTTATTAAAGAAGTATCTGGACAGACCACTCCAGGAAAGCACCCCCTTATTGACCTTAGCTATCGCAACTCAAATGCAAAAGGAACCACTCACCTCACATGAATACCCATTACATCCTTGTGAAACAGCAGCACAGGTAAAAGTCAGTAAGCACCTGACTAAAAATCAGAGGGAGAGAGTTCAACAGGTTTTGGAGGAACATACAGATGTATTAACAGATAAACCAGGCCATACAAATTTGCTACAGTATGACATGAAACTGGTAGACTCAGACCCAATCTGTATGAGAGCCTATTCTATTCCGTTCGCGAAGGAGAAGGCATTGAAGGAAGAAATAGATTATTTATTGAAGGAGGGGATCATTTCACGCAGTGAATCACCCTTTAGTTCCAGTGTCGTCTTGTTGAGAAAACCGTCTGGGGAACACCGACTGTGCATAGATTATAGGAAACTGAATGCTGTCACAGAAGGACAAGTGGATCCATTACCAGACACCAAACAGTTATTTGCTAGATTAAACAAGGCAAAATACTTTTCAAAGGTGGATCTTAGTAAAGGCTATTACCAGATTCCAGTGAAGCCTGAAGTGAGACCTTATTTAGCATTCAGCACATCAGAAGGACATTATGAATTCAACATGCTACCATTCGGACTGAAAAATGCTCCGAGTGTGTTTTCAAGGATGATGCGCAAATTGTTGGATCCCCTGAATAACCCATGTATCACGAATTTCATGGATGATATTCTCGTCGCCACAGAGACATTTGAAGAACACATTGAAGCTCTAGAAATGTTATTTAATAGGCTTCGGGAGGCGAACTTAACTGCTAGGCCAACAAAATGTTGTATTGGATGCAAAGAGTTGGAATTCTTGGGACACACTGTATTTCAGGGTAACATGACCCCTGACCCCAAGAACTTGGAAAAACTGCAGAGAGCACCTAGGCCACAAACAAAAAAGGACGTGCGATCATTCGTGTCGTTATGCGGATTTTATCAAAAATACATCAAAAATTTTAACGCTATTTGTGCTCCTCTGACTGATCTGACTCGCAAGGGACTTCCAGATAAAATTATTTGGACTGCACAATGTGAACTAGCGTTCCAAGACTTAAAGGAAAAACTCACTAGCAAGCCTATTCTCAAACTGCCTGATTTGACACAGGACTTTGTCTTAAGAACCGATGCAAGTAATGTAGGACTCGGAGGGGCTTTGTTGCAAAGATCATCTTCACCTGATGGGGAACTGAAACCAGTCGCTTATGCAAGCCGCAAATTGAATAAGGCGGAACAAGGATACTCCACAAGCGAAAAAGAATGTTTAGCGTTAATCTGGGCAATAAAGAAGTTTCAAATCTATCTGTATGGTAGGACTTTTGTGGTCGAGACGGATCATCAGCCTCTCGTATTCTTATCTCAGGCTAAGCATGAAAACGCAAGATTGCTGAGGTGGTCTTTATTGCTTCAACCTTATCAGTTTAGTATCCAATATATCCCAGGCAAATTGAATGTCGGTGCAGATTTCCTCAGTCGGCACCCCTGTGATCAAAATTAGAGTAATGGCAGGCGTGAGGAGAGATTTTATCTATGTGTATCACTGGTTTTAGAACTTGCAGTAGGCATGTTTTCAAGTGGGGAGATGTGTCATAAAATTAACAGTGATACAACGTAAAAATATCTCCAAAGGATAAAATGTAGGGATAAAAAGAATGCGTAAGTTACTAGAAGGCATGATCGCCCACGCCGCGGGTCATCACCCGCCATGGAAATTAAATTGCTGAAACGGTTACCATTTGAACGGGATGAGAACGGCGGATCAAAAGGACAAAAATATGACTGAAAAATTGCGTGAGACTAGCAAGGCTTAGAAGATGCAATTGGGGGGGGGGAAACGGAGGAAAAGTCACGTCCCCAAGTTGACACAAGGTAACGAAATCGACAAAAGGGACCATAGTATTATACGCAACAGTCATTTTTTGGACGTTTTTGTGATATTTTGTCCTTTATTTGAATGCAGCGGCAAACGTTTCACAGAAGATTCTAGAAAATATTTCGAAAAAAACAACTAACCTTGAAAAGTAACTTTTTCTTAATAATGATGTTAGGAATATAAAACCTAGCTGGCCGGATGGCCCATTTTGAGCAGTGAAATAATATGCTTTTATTTATACAGACGGATAGATAATAATGAAGACATTGACAAAAGACTGTGTTGTTCACATCAGCGAAAGACTGCATTGAATCAAACATGTCACTAATTTGCACAAAAACCGCGACCTTGAGACTCAAGTGTCCAAATCTAGTTAGAATGAAAGAGAGGGACATTGGTGGGAGCTGTGGCTAAAAATAACTTTAAAGACAAAATTTGTAGAGGGGACGGATAGGTTGGTTCAAAAACCAAGTACGTTTTTTGTGAAAACGCAAGTAGAGACGGACGGACTAAGAGATAAAAATCCATACTTGACTGAAGCATGACTAAAATGACTTTAGTGTAGGAAATTTGAATTTGAAAAAACACAAGGCATTGATTGGCCACAGACAATCATATTATCAGCGCTCAGACGCGCTTTTTTTCCATTCCTCAATAGTTGTCCAGTGATAGACACAGTAAATTTTAAGTGTGGTGATTTCCAATGAAGTAAATTGAAATAAGTTCAGGGACGCCATACTATAGCCAGCAGCTCAGCTGAGTTTTGCTAGCATTTCTGTGTTCTTTATTCATAATCTGAGCTGTGAGTTTTTTATGTTGACACCAAAAGGTGGTGTCAATTGCTGGGTAAATAATTGACAGTGAGGACCCGTGCAGTGTCGCATCTCGGCAGAACAGCCTTGTATTGCCCCCAAGCACGGAGAGGTGGGGCCACCCGATATATTGCCCCCAAGCACGGAGAGGTGGGGTCACCAGATTCCAGCACCAGAACTACTCTTTCAAAGTTACGTAAGCAGGCTGGTCTGCTGGATTTACACCAACTTCATAGACATAGCACCCAAAGTGAATTACTACTAAAACATCCCATTTCCTTCCATCATTAATGGACAATGTTTGGTAGGCATAGACAGGGAGGGATGAAGCCACCCCAACAGCACATCTATTCATCGTTCTCCCAGGGAAAATAAAATTATGAACTGTAGAAATATTAACTACTTGTGAAAATTGTATACGTACACACCTTTTATTTATCATGTCATTTATTCATGCCATTCACTCATAAATTCCAAAATCTTTCATATGTTCTGGCCAAAATAAAACCTTGGTTCAGAACAAATAAATTTAAAAAAAAGATTTACTTTCTAAAATTTCACCAGCTGAATTTAGTTCATTGTGTTCTAAATTTTATTGATAATATTATATTATTTAATATCTGTGTGTGTGTGTTTGTATATGTCAATACAACACATTACATTCAGTACCCTAGATTTTAACGTAGCCACATTCATTAGAAAAAAAAGATAGGTGTGAGGTCGTAGTGGTAGCAAGAAAGGCCTTCTGAAAATTCACAGCTACATTTTAACTCAGGAGCCTTCACAGCTGACCTCATACATCACACTTAGTAATATCACCATCATACAATACCATCAAAACCACTACAGACGTGCACCGCTATATAACCAACGGACCCTGTCTCTGTGTTGACGGCGGCGCGCCTTGTCAAAACTAGGTAAGCTTTAGTGTTTAAAAGATATGAAGAGATTAACTAAAGAGTTGTTTATGAAGGACAACTTACAGAACCGTTGGAGATAAGACCTGGAGTGCGCCATGGATGCCTCTTGTCACTATTTCTTTCCTTACTGGCTATACATTGGGTTATGAAAACAATGACATGAACGGAAAGAAATGAAATCCAGTGGAGTCCTACAAAACAGTTCAATGATCTGGACGTTGCCGATGGCTTGGTTCTGCTGTCCCATAACAGTAACCGGAACAGTAGGACAGTTTGGCGTAAATATGAAAAAGGCCTGCACTTCACAGTCAGGTAAAACGTAAGGAATGAATGAATGCACTTTGAACTCGGTCATGGAAAATGTTACAACTGGTGTCAGCCGTGCGCATGTGTGTTCATGACTTGAGCCACGTAATTTGTAAAAGCTGCGTCGAGCTTTGTCGTTTACAATTTGTGGCTAGTAATGTAAGCAGGGCCTGTGTAGTTCCCGGGGGCCTCGGGGAGGGGTGGGGCAAAGAAAGAATATGACTACTGCTACCTTGAGCTTGTCGTAGGAAGCCACTAAATACGTGCTTGTCCATGCGGCTGGCAACCACATCATGTACAAAATGTTGATACAGAAAATACTGCTGCAAGAGCACTTGAATGTTTAGATGCAGGCTTCCTGCCAGAGGACCAGCTGTAATTGTAACTTTATGAGTCTCCGTAAAGTGTGTCTTCCTCTTCTTCGTTCACCCTCAGACGTCAGCTTGAATATGTTCAAAGAAAGCAGTGGTCAGCCTGAGGCTGTTGATATCTCCGTAGAGTTTGTCCAGGAATGGTAACTGGTGATGGCCATATGCGCTTTCTCTGTTACCCGTATAAAGACTGTTAAGTACGATAAGGCAAATGAAGAAGGCAAATATAATCAGGTGCCAAATAGATCAATTTTTGTTAGATATGAGAATCCTTGTCATTCACTTGAATTGTATTTTTGCTAGTGTAAATAAATTGTTTTAATTGTACAAACGGTTGTGCCCGTGTCAGTTAAATGCGCAAATAGTTATACTGATTTGTTTTCTCAGTCAGAGCTAATCCTTTATATGTCGTTGTTCAAGTGGCTACAGGCCTTCCGCCTGAGATGGAGATTCTTGACTTTTGCTAATTTTCCCTTCCAGGTTCGTTCTTACCCTTTTAGGTTTAGTGATAAGCAAATAATCATATAGTGGTTTTTAAATGATCCAACTGTAACGTTCCAAAAAAAAAAAAACAGCAATGCAGAAAATTCAACCAGAAATTTATTGAACGTCATTCGAATAGCACTGGTATTTACACAATGATTTGATCGTTTACTTATGCTTAAACAAAATAGTGAGTATATCCAAAAGGAAAATATATCCAACAGAAGAAAAATAACTGGTCTTGATAATCTCAAAGACGAAGTTCACCTAAACACTATAAACTGCCTAGCGCTCTCTTATTATACCAGTCTTTTTTCCGCCATTTTTCACACGTCTCACTCTTTTTCCACACGTTACATTTTATCTACATTTGCACACGTGTCGCTGTTTTTCGACTTTTTTCATACCTCTCTTTTCCACCTAAACAATGGAAAAAACCCAAAGATGACAACTCTCACTTCACAAAATCCCACGCAAAACACGCATTCAATGTAATTTTCTGGGACTGCCTACAATGCCTCTCACAGCCGTGACTGCCAACTGCAACTTTTATGATACTGCGTTTTGTGAGAAAACGCCGCATTTGCTTTTAATGTATTTCCTTATTCTATGTAGTATTATAGCACGTATACATGCTAGTGTATGTCAGGCGGTCACACGGTTACATAACAGGCAGTCCCATCGCAGATGCTGCCGTAGGGGAGTGAAGTGTTAGAGACTTCACAATACTAGGTCTAACATTGAGAGGTGGGATGACCAGTTCCCTTCTTCGCTGCCTTTTCCTTCCCTAACTCAATAGCAAAATCAGATACCCATTTACAGCTGGGTAGACTGGAGCTTGACGATACGGTTAATTGAAACCGGCACTTTGCTGAAAGAGATCAGCGCTTTAACCACTCTGTCAATCAAACTCTTACTACACACGACAATAATATTTGATGTCATTTCCTTTTCGCTAATGCTGTATATTCCCACACTTAGTTCTGGTGGGTCTGTAAAGAGACAAAGGAAAAATAGGATTACCTAACCATCAGGTTTGTCAGTCAAGGCGACTAGTATCGGGGTGGTGACCTCATCATGAGAAACTAATTGCGACAGAAACTACTGCTGCTGGAGCACGTGAATGTTTTGTGCAGGCTTCCTGTCAGGGAACCAGCTGAAATAGTGGTTCCATGTTCCATAAGCAGCGCAAAAGAAAACGAACACTGTAAATAAGTTCTTTTATGTAGCTCATCGTTGTAAATATTGCTGTCAACTGGATGGTTCCATTGTTTGGCGCTGTAAACTGGACGGTTCCATTGTTTGGCGCTGTCAACTGGACGGTTCCATTGTTTAGCGCTGTCAACTGGACGGTTCCATTGTTTGGCGCTGTCAACTGGACGGTTCCATTGTTTGGCGCTGTCAACTGGACGGTTCCATTGTTTGGCGCTGTCAACTGGACGGGTTCCAGTGTTTGGCGCTGTCAACTGGACGGTTCCACTGAGTAAATTTTCTCTAACTTTAAAGAACAAATATTGTTTTGCCGGTCATGTAAATTATAGTTTCAATTGTTGATAATTAGTTAAATTATAGTTATGGGTGTATAATTTTTGTACCATGTTAATGATGTAAGAATTATTGTATCTTCTTCTAGTCCTGTGATCAGTAATGCTAGTGTGTACAATTTTTATGATTTTGATGTATGTTACAAATGTAATTGCTTCTAATTATTTGTGCCTAATCTGACAGTAATATTAGGTGAGACACAAAAGTCGAATGAGACGATAATAAAATAAGTAGAGATAGAAAAGTCGAATGAGACGATAATAAAATTAGTAGAGATAGAAAAGTCGAATGAGACGGTAATAATAATAGGAGAGTGTGTCATAAAATTCAGTGATACAACGTAAAAATATCTCCAAAGGATAAAATGTAGGGATAAAAAGAATGCGTAAGTTACTAGAAGGCATGATCGCCCACGCCGCGGGTCATCACCCGCCATGGAAATTAAATTGCTGAAACGGTTACCATTTGAACGGGATGAGAACGGCGGATCAAAAGGAAAAAAATATGACTGAAAAATTGCGTGAGACTAGCAAGGCTTAGAAGATGCAATTGGGGAGGGAACGGAGGAAAAGTCACGTCCCCAAATTGACACGAGGTACGGAAAGAGACGCTTATGCGATACCAAGCCTTTTATTTGAATTCAGCGGCAAAAGCATTACAACGCAGATGCTTGAAATATTACAAAATTAAAAAAGTAACTTTTTCTTAATACTAATGTTAGGAATATAAAAATTAGCTGGCCGGATGGCCCATTTTGAGCAGTGAAATAATATGCTTTTATTTATACAGACGGATAGATAATAATGAAGACATTGACAAAAGACTGTTGTTCACATCAGCGAAAGACTGCATTGAATCAAACATGTCACTAATTTGCACAAAAACCACGACCTTGAGACTCAAGTGTCCAAATCTAGTTAGAATGAAAGAGAGGGACATTGGTGGGAGCTGTGGCTAAAAATAACTTTAAAGACAAAATTTGTAGAGGGGACAGATAGGTTGGTTCAAAAACCAAGTACGTTTTTTGTGAAAACGCAAGTAGAGACGGACGGACTAACAGATAAAAATCCATACTTGACTGAAGCATGACTGAAATGACTTTAGTGTAGGAAATTTGAATTTGAAAAAAAACACAAGGCATTGATTGGCCACAGACAATCATATTATCAGCGCTCAGACGCGCTTTTTTGCCATTCCTCAATAGTTGTCCAGTGATAGACACAGTAAATTTTAAGTGTGGTGATTTCCAATGAAGTAAATTGAAATAAGTTCAGGGACGCCATACTATAGCCAGCAGCTCAGCTGAGTTTTGCTAGCATTTCTGTGTTCTTTATTCATAATTCTGGTAAAACTGAAATTATTTCTTTGTATATTTTAAATATTGTTTAATGTTTCGAGTGATTTGATACTGCCATATCGAAATCTAGCCTTACAACAAGTAAGGATTTGCTCTAGACCCCCCGCCCTAGTTCAGGGTCTAGGGACAAACAATATATATAAACTCCAGCAAGGATTAGGAAGGACAGATCAAGTGTTGAGATCAGTGGAACATATCACCTATCCTATCCTATGGCAAGAAGCTAATAAACATATTTCGGAATATGTAGTCTGGGAGAACTTATCCTATGTGAAACCAACTTGGTAAGATGTGTTGTATGGTCAGAGAGATCTGACCCTGTCTAAATGGTGTTATTGTAAATTGTTACGTGTAGAAGTGGCTCCTTAGGTAAGGTTCTGAACCTAAACCAATACTTTATTTCAGAGCTGTGAGTTTTTTATGTTGACACCAAAAGGTGGTGTCAAATGCTGGGTAAATAATTGACAGTGAGGACCCGTGCAGTGTCGCATCTCGGCAGAACAGCCTTGTATTGCCCCCAAGCATGGAGAGGTGGGGCCACCCGATATATTGCCCCCAAGCACGGAGAGGTGGGGCCACCAGATTCCATCACCAGAACTATTCTTTCAAAGTTACGTAAGCAGGCTGGTCTGCTGGATTTACACCAACTTCATAGACATAGCACCCAAAGTGAATTACTACTAAAACATCCCATTTCCTTCCATCATTAATGGACAATGTTTGGTAGGCATAGACAGGGAGGGATGAAGCCACCCCAACAGCACATCTATTCATCGTTCTCCCAGGGAAAATAAAATTATGAACTGTAGAAATATTAACTAATCGTGAAAATTGTATACGTACACACCTTTTATTTATCATGCCATTTATTCATGCCATTCACTCATAAATTCCAAAATCTTTCATATGTTCTGGCCAAAATAAAACCTTGGTTCAGAACAAATAAATTTAAAAAAGATTTACTTTCTAAAATTTCACCAGCTGAATTTAGTTCATTGTGTTCTAAATTTTATTGATAATATTATATTATTTAATATCTGTGTGTGTGTGTGTGTGTGTTTGTATATGTCAATACAACACATTACATTCAGTACCCTAGATTTTAACGTAGCCACATTCATTAGAAAAAAAGATAGGTGTGAGGTCGTAGTGGTAGCAAGAAAGGCCTTCTGAAAATTCACAGCTACATTTTATCTCAGGAGCCTTCACAGCTGACCTCATACATCACACTTAGTAATATCACCATCATACAATACCATCAAAACCACTACATATATTGGGGTCTTGTCCAGGGATAATTAGCATAAACAGTAATATAAGGATCTCCTGGTGGGAGAAATAAAATTAGGGGAACAAAATTGTAAAATTCCCTTAAAATTAAAAGTGTCCCTTTAAATTAAAAGGGCAATTAGAAGTTGGTGAATCTTCACAGCCAGTGTTAGTTAATTAATTAATTAGAATTATTTTAGTCTAGAGTAATTATAAGTACTTTAGTGGTTGGAAATTTTACTTTGCTTATTGCTAGATTTGTTTAAAAAAGTATGGCGGAGCTGGCAAAATTTAGATCAGCTGCTGTGCTGACCGCAAAGGAGATGGGAATGGATGGTCAGATTTTAATTCAATACGTAACGGCTGAATGTGATAAATATATTGAACGGGAAGAAAGAAGATTAGAAAAAAAGAGGCTGAAAGAAAATTAGAGTCTGAAAGGTTGGCTGAAGAGAAGAGGTTAGAGGCTGAGACTAAGAGGCTGCAGATTGAGGCAGAAGAAAAACGACAGCAAAGGGAGGCAGAAGAAAAAAGATTGACTGCCGAAAGGGAGGCAGAAGATAAAAGGTTGCAAAGGGAGCATGAATTACGACTAAGGGAGCTGGAGTTACAAGGCCAGGCTCCTGAAAATGGTGCCAGCCCTTTTGCCTCAGATGCTACGCCTAGTCTGGGAGCCTCAACCTCAGCTATGGGGTTTCATTTAGACCATTTTGTTGAAAAAGACGATGACATAGAGGGGTACCTAGGACGTTTTGAGTTATTAGCTACTACATATGGGTTAGAGAGAGAGAGGTGGAGTTTAAAGTTATCACAAGGACTGAGAGGTACTTCTTATGAAGTCTTTGCTAAAATGAACAGGGAAGACCAAGACAATTATGACATGTTAAAGCAGGCTCTGTTATTAAGGTACGAGAAGAATGGTGAATTTTATCGTAAGAAATTTAGAAATGCCAAACTGTTGTCTGGGGAGACATACCACCAATTCTCTGCTAGACTGGAAACCTATTTGGAGAAATGGACTGCTCTGGGGAAGACCCAAGATCTTAAAGAAATGATCATGATCGAACAATTGAGAGAGTCCATGGCTCCAGACATGAGAAAATTTCTCATGGAACAAGGTGCAGAGAAGTTGGGGGAGGTTTTAAATGTCGCTGAGAGGTATCAGGCAGCCCAGGCAGAGGTAAGTGGTGCTAAAAAGAAGCACATAGATAATTTTAAAGCTCCACAGCCATTTAATAAATTTGACAATAGAGAACAGGGTAATAGAGGTAGGACAAACTTTGAGCGGCCAAGAAATGACTATCGCGACAGAAACTCACAGTTCAATGACCAAAAAAATAATGAAAGGAAACCGTTTAACCAAGGAAAAAGATGGTGTAAATGGTGCAAGAAAGATAACCATAACACCGAATTTTGTAGAAGGAAACCTTCAAACATTGCTGCAATGAAGTCGGGGACGCAAAGATTAAAGGTTAATCCTAATGGACAACAGGAACCTTATCACCCCCCAGTTTGTGAGGATGTTATTTGTAATGGGGTCACCATAAGGTGCCTTTATGATACAGGTTTGGATTATGATTCAGTTGTGAAGTCTAGCCTAGTGGACCCAACTCAGTATACCACAGAAACAGTGGAAATACAAGGGGCGACTAAGGACATACCACTCATGACACTTCCCATCGCAAGGATAACGGTGAAAACTCGCTATGTGGAAGGAGAAATCAGAGCAGCAGTGATAGATGAACCAATCTACCCTCTGATATTGGGGTGTAGATACGTCTTCTTGGGGAATCCCGAGAAACCTGTGATCATGGCGACAGTGCAGACCAGGTCACAGAAGAAGGAGGAAGAAGGTGAACCTATAAATGCTCATCCAGAGGAGATGAGAAAGGCGCAGGCTGAGGATAGGACACTCAAGCCATGTTTTAAAAAAATGCCCAAATGCCACACACCTCCGAGCAAGGGGGAATATTTCATGAAGAACAAACTATTATATAGGAAGGCCGGAACTGGAACAAATGGTCACAACCAGCTGGTTCTTCCCACTTCATATAGAGATAAAGTGATGGAACTCGGGCATGCGATTCCCTTCAGTGGTCACATGGGGATCAGCGCCACAGGACAGCGTATAGCTTGTCATTACTTCTGGCCAGGGATAACGGAGGATATAAAAAGATATGTCAAATCCTGCCCTGAATGTCAAAGGGTAGCTCCAAAGCACTGGACTGCTCCTGCAACTCTAGGGGAAATGCCCATAGTGGGAACACCTTTTGAGAGGGTTGCAGTGGATATTGTGGGACCTCTCACTCGGACCAAGAGGAGGAACAGTTACATCCTTACTCTGGTGGACACTTGTTCTATGTGGGGAGAGGCGGTAGCCCTGCCATCAATTGATTCAAAACATGTAGCAGAGGCACTACTTACAATATTCACCCGATTAGGATTCCCGCATCAAATCTTGACGGATAATGGATCTCAGTTCAAGGGGAAACTAACGGAAGAAGTTTTTAAACTATTTCAAGCCAGACACTTTCATTGTAGTCCGTACCATCCACAAGGGAACGGCCAGGTAGAGAGGTTCAACGGGACTCTCATTTCTATCCTGAGAAAGCTGGCACACGAAAAACCGGATCTGTGGGATCAATTCCTGCCCGCCGCATTGTTTGCGTATCGGGAGGTACCACATAGTTCAACCGGGATGGCTCCCGCAACTCTGCTATTTGGGAGGCCAATAAAAGGTCCTTTAGAAGCTTTATTAAGGACCTGGACAGATGAGAAGGCGGAAGAGACTGTTACCTCATCTTATCAATACGTGAACGAACTGACCACTCGTTTGAAAGCTGGATGGAAACTGGCAAATGATAATTTGAAACAAGCCAGGAAGAAACATGCAGCATATTTTAATAGGAAGGCAAAGGACAGAGAACTAGCTGTGGGAGAGAAGGTGCTGCTTCTACTACCCGGTAGCCAGAATAAATTACAAATTGGATGGCAAGGTCCATATACGGTTCTAGAGAAGGTGTCTAGAACAAACTATAAAATTGACAAAAAGGGGAAGGAGAAAGTTTATCACGTAAACCTGTTAAAGAAGTATCTGGACAGACCACTCCAGGAAAGCACCCCCTTACTGACCTTAGCTATCGCAACTCAAATGCAAAAGGAACCACTCACCTCACATGAATACCCATTACATCCTTGTGAAACAGCAGCACAGGTAAAAGTCAGTAAGCACCTGACTAAAAACCAGAGGGAGAGAGTTCAACAGGTTCTGGAAGAACATACAGATGTATTAACAGATAAACCAGGCCATACAAATTTGCTACAGTATGACATGAAACTGGTAGACTCAAACCCAATCTGTATGAGAGCCTATTCTATTCCGTTCGCGAAGGAGAAGGCATTGCAGGAAGAAATAGATTATTTGTTGAAGGAGGGGATTATTTCGCACAGTGAATCATCTTTTAGTTCTAGTGTCGTTTTGTTGAGAAAACCGTCTGGGGAACACAGACTGTGCATAGATTACAGGAAACTGAATGCTGTCACAGAAGGACAAGTGGATCCATTACCAGACACAAAACAGTTATTTGCCAGACTGAACAAGGCAAAATACTTTTCAAAGGTGGATCTTAGTAAAGGCTATTACCAGATCCCAGTGAAGCCTGAAGTGAGACCTTATTTGGCTTTTAGCACTTCGGATGGACATTATGAATTCAATATGCTACCATTCGGACTGAAAAATACTCCGAGTGTATTTTCAAGGATGATGCGCAAATTGTTGGATCCCCTGAATAACCCATGTATCACGAATTTCATGGATGATATTCTCGTCGCCACAGAGACATTTGAAGAACACATTGAAGCTCTAGAGATGTTATTTAATAGACTTAGGGAGGCGAACTTAACTGCTAGGCCAACAAAATGTTGTATTGGATGCAAAGAGTTGGAATTCTTGGGACACACTGTATATCAGGGTAACATGACCCCTGACCCCAAGAACTTGGAAAAACTGCAGAGAGCACCTAGACCACAAACAAAA
Source organism: Oreohelix idahoensis (assembly GCA_024509875.1). Taxonomy (NCBI): domain Eukaryota; kingdom Metazoa; phylum Mollusca; class Gastropoda; order Stylommatophora; family Oreohelicidae; genus Oreohelix; species Oreohelix idahoensis. The sequence goes on along the minus strand of JAMPIV010008110.1, from coordinate 103,815 downwards.
AGGACGTGCGATCATTCGTGTCGTTATGCGGATTTTATCAAAAATATATCAAAGATTTTAACTCTATTTGTGCTCCTCTGACTGATCTGACTCGCAAGGGACTTCCAGATAAAATTATTTGGACTGCACAATGTGAACTAGCGTTCCAAGACTTAAAGGAAAAACTCACTAGCAAGCCTATTCTCAAACTGCCTGATTTGACACAGGACTTTGTCTTAAGAACCGATGCAAGTAATGTAGGACTCGGAGGGGCTTTGTTGCAAAGATCATCTTCACCTGATGGGGAACTGAAACCAGTCGCTTATGCAAGCCGCAAATTGAATAAGGCGGAACAAGGATACTCCACAAGCGAAAAAGAATGTTTAGCGTTAATCTGGGCAATAAAGAAGTTTCAAATCTATCTGTATGGTAGGACTTTTGTGGTCGAGACGGATCATCAGCCTCTCGTATTCTTATCTCAGGCTAAGCATGAAAACGCAAGATTGCTGAGGTGGTCTTTATTGCTTCAACCTTATCAGTTTAGTATCCAATATATCCCAGGCAAATTGAATGTCGGTGCAGATTTCCTCAGTCGGCACCCCTGTGATCAAAATTAGAGTAATGGCAGACGTGAGGAGAGATTTTATCTATGTGTATCACTGGTTTTAGAACTTGCCGTAGGCATGTTTTCAAGTGGGGAGATGTGTCATAAAATTAACAGTGATACAACGTAAAAATATCTCCAAAGGATAAAATGTAGGGATAAAAAGAATGCGTAAGTTACTAGAAGGCATGATCGCCCACGCCGCGGGTCATCACCCGCCATGGAAATTAAATTGCTGAAACGGTTACCATTTGAACGGGATGAGAACGGCGGATCAAAAGGAAAAAAAAAATATGACTGAAAAATTGCGTGAGACTAGCAAGGCTTAGAAGATGCAATTGGGGGGGGGGGGGGGGGGGGGGGGGAGGAAAAGTCCCGTCCCCAAATTGACACGAGGTACGGAAAGGGACGCTTATGCGATACCAAGCCTTTTATTTGAATTCAGCGGCAAAAGCATTACAACGCAGATGCTTGAAATATTACAAAATTAAAAAAGTAACTTTTTCTTAATACTAATGTTAGGAATATAAAAAATTAGCTGGCCGGATGGCCCATTTTGAGCAGTGAAATAATATGCTTTTATTTATACAGACGGATAGATAATAATGAAGACATTGACAAAAGACTGTGTTGTTCACATCAGCGAAAGACTGCATTGAATCAAACATGTCACTAATTTGCACAAAAACCGCGACCTTGAGACTCAAGTGTCCAAATCTAGTTAGAATGAAAGAGAGGGACATTGGTGGGAGCTGTGGCTAAAAATAACTTTAAAGACAAAATTTGTAGAGGGGACGGATAGGTTGGTTCAAAAACCAAGTACGTTTTTTTGTGAAAACGCAAGTAGAGACGGACGGACTAACAGATAAAAATCCATACTTGACTGAAGCATGACTGAAATGACTTTAGTGTAGGAAATTTGAATTTGAAAAAAACACAAGGCATTGATTGGCCACAGACAATCATATTATCAGCGCTCAGACGCGCTTTTTTTGCCATTCCTCAATAGTTGTCCAGTGATAGACACAGTAAATTTTAAGTGTGGTGATTTCCAATGAAGTAAATTGAAATAAGTTCAGGGACGCCATACTATAGCCAGCAGCTCAGCTGAGTTTTGCTAGCATTTCTGTGTTCTTTATTCATAATCTGGTAAGATTGAAATTATTTCTTTGTATATTTTAAATATTGTTTAATGTTTCGAGTGATTTGATACTGCCATATCGAAATCTAGCCTTACAACAAGTAAGGATTTGCTCTAGACCCCCCGCCCTAGTTCAGGGTCTAGGGACAAACAATATATATAAACTCCAGCAAGGATTAGGAAGGACAGATCAAGTGTTGAGATCAGTGGAACATATCACCTATCCTATCCTATGGCAAGAAGCTAATAAACATATTTCGGAATATGTAGTCTGGGAGAACTTATCCTATGTGAAACCAACTTGGTAAGATGTGTTGTATGGTCAGAGAGATCTGACCCTGTCTAAATGGTGTTATTGTAAATTGTTACGTGTAGAAGTGGCTCCTTAGGTAAGGTTCTGAACCTAAACCAATACTTTATTTCAGAGCTGTGAGTTTTTTATGTTGACACTAAAAGGTGGTGTCAAATGCTGGGTAAATAATTGACAGTGAGGACCCGTGCAGTGTCGCATCTCGGCAGAACAGCCTTGTATTGCCCCCAAGCACGGAGAGGTGGGGCCACCCGATATATTGCCCCCAAGCACGGAGAGGTGGGGCCACCAGATTCCAGCACCAGAACTATTCTTTCAAAGTTACGTAAGCAGGCTGGTCTGCTGGATTTACACCAACTTCATAGACATAACACCCAAAGTGAATTACTACTAAAACATCCCATTTCATTCCATCATTAATGGACAATGTTTGGTAGGCATAGACAGGGAGGGATGAAGCCACCCCAACAGCACATCTATTCATCGTTCTCCCAGGGAAAATAAAATTATGAACTGTAGAAATATTAACTAATCGTGAAATTTGTATACGTACACACCTTTTATTTATCATGCCATTTATTCATGCCATTCACTCATAAATTCCAAAATCTTTCATATGTTCTGGCCAAAATAAAACCTTGGTTCAGAACAAATAAATTTAAAAAAGATTTACTTTCTAAAATTTCACCAGCTGAATTTAGTTCATTGTGTTCTAAATTTTATTGATAATATTATATTATTTAATATCTGTGTGTGTGTGTTTGTATATGTCAATACAACACATTACATTCAGTACCCTAGATTTTAACGTAGCCACATTCATTAGAAAAAAAGATAGGTGTGAGGTCGTAGTGGTAGCAAGAAAGGCCTTCTGAAAATTCACAGCTACATTTTATCTCAGGAGCCTTCACAGCTGACCTCATACATCACACTTAGTAATATCACCATCATACAATACCATCAAAACCACTACAGAGATAGAAAAGTCGAATGAGGCGGTAATAAAATTAGGAGGGATAGAAAAATCGAATGAAGTGGAGTGTTATCCACGATAAGTGTTCCTGACAGTGCTAATAAAATTAAGATTGATAGAAAAGTCGAATGAGGGGCTAAAGCAATTAGAAGAGATGGATAGAAAAGAGAAATGAGACGATAATAAAATTAAGAGAGATAGAGAGAAAATAATGTAAAAAATTAGGAGAAATTGAGAGAGAAAAGGATCTAATAAAATTAGGAGAGATAGAAAGAAAAGACGAATACGATGCTACTAAAATTAGGAAAGATATTGAAAAAAGACGAATGAGAATATAATACATGTAGGAGAGATAGTAAGAAAATATGAATGATACGATAATAAAATTAGGAGAAATCGTGTAATAAAACATTTGAAAAAACAACAACAAAAAACAACAACGTACTTCTTTAAACAGACACCACAATCACATCAAGACTGCTTTTATCAATTATATCACTGATTGCCAACAAAAACCAAGACTCTCCCAATGAATCTCACCATAAAAGTGATTAGGACAAAAGTGTTATTGTATTCTGGAACTAAGCCCAGAAGTTTGTGCCAAACAATTATTCCATGTTTGACTATTATTATTAATATTCTTCTTTTTTGTTAAAAATATTTCTTTTAAATTAAATCATTTTAGAAATACTTCTTATTATCATGGCTGTGTTATTGGATTGTTGTTAGGTGACTTATTAAAGCTTACAGAGTCTGTTTTTGTTTGTTTTAATAAATGATCTGTGTTTGTTTTACTTTTCTCCTGTGGCTGACGGCTTCAGGATCCAAGTCCAGAAATTTCTGACACTTTCTGAAGTACTGTCTTTAATTCTGTCCAGTTTTTGTTCTTTTATTTGTTAAGCCATTAAACGTTAACGTAATCGTTTCCTTTGTTATGAGTTTCATTATTCCATTGTTTCTAGTTTTCCATAATACTGTTAGTAATTTATGTCTGTCGATGTTAGCAATGAATGCCCTAATTATACCTGTCATTGTTTATAGCTGTTTACATGTCAATATTCATGAAATATTTTATCGAAGTTTGTAATTACGTGGTCGAAGATCCGGATAAGATGAGATGAAGTTGGACTGGACACACACTGAGAAAACCTGTTGGTAGCAATACTAGGCAGCGCGTGTTCTGATATCCCCAGGGTAAGAGAATCAGACGTAGACTAAATAACATGCAGTCAAAAACTGGTGACAGAAATGAAAATTATGAGGATGACGTGGACAGATCTTGAGCAGATGGCACGTGACAGGAGGACTTGGCATGTGTTTATTGATGGATTCTTCTCCTTGGGGAGCTTAAGGGTATTGACTGACTGATTGATTGATTGATTAATTGATTGAAAGGTCTTAATAAATTGGTGCTTATGCATAGAATGATTGAAATGGTATGACAAGATCACCAGTGTGGTAATGGTGGTAAGAACCAGACAAAAGCCAGTGGAATAAGAAGTAAGGGGAAGACTACGTTGGCATTGGATAGGACACACATTAAGAAATCCAGATGATAGCATCACAGTGAAGACCCTGTTCTGGAATCTCCTGGATAGGAAGGATGCCTAAAACACACGGAGAGATGTGAAGACAGACATGGATGGCACAAAAAGACTCATTATAAGATATCAAATGGATGGCACAGGTTAGGATGGCTTGCCGTGAGCTTGTTGAAGCATGTGCTCCACCTGGGATATGAAGGGTAATGAATGAATGGATGATTGTGATACAGGGTCTCACAAAAGTCCTGGTGCAGTTTTAGGTTAAGAAAGTTTAAAACTGTACACCGACTTTTGGAACACCGTGTATAGTGTTGACGTTAGTTTTATTTGTCATATTCCTCTTTGTACTTTAGTCCCGTCAATGTTTGTATAATAGTCACGTCATTGTTTGTACTTTAGTCACGTCATTGTTTGTAATTTAGTCACGTCATTGTTGGTACTTTAGTCACTTCATTGTTTGCAGTTTCTTTTCTTATTAGCAATAGACTGGGTTATGAGAACATCGACAACACACAACAGAAATGGAATCCAATGGACTCTGACTAAGCAGTTGGATGATCTGGATTTTGCTGATGACTCGGCTCTTCTGTCCCATAACCGTAATCAGATGCAGGACAAATTGAAAACACTCGATGAGAGGTCACAGCAATTGGGTCTGAAAATACACAGGGAACAGACAAAGATAATGAGAATAAATGCAGGTAATGATAACAGGGTTGAACTTGAAGAAGCACCAATACAAGATGTAGAATCGTACACATATCTTTGCAGTAATATAGACAAAGTTGGAGGGACAGACAGTGATATCAAAATAAGAATACAAAAAGCAAGAGGAGCTTTCATTGCATTGGGAAATATATGGAGATCAAGAGAAATCGGATCCAACACGAAAATAAGAATCTTCGACTCAAATGTGAAGTCAGTCCTATTGTATGGCTCTGAGACATGGAGAACAACAAAGACAACAACCAAAAAGCTACAAACTTTCATAAATGGGTGCTTGCATAGAATAGAGGGATTAAAATGGTATGACAAGGTTACCAACGTGGAACTGATGACAAGAACTAGACAAGTGCCAGTGGAACAAGAGATGAGAAGAAGACGATGGCGATGGATAGGACACACACTGAGGAAATCTGTTGATAGCATTACAAGGCAGTCCTTGTTCTGGAACCCCCAGGGCAAGAGAGGCAGAGGTAGACCAAGAAGCACATGGAGAAGAGAGCTGGAAACAGAGGTGAAAATGATGAGGAGAACGTGGAAAGAACTTGAGATGATGGCACGTGACAGGAAGACTTGGCATGTGTTTGTTGAAGGTCTATGCTCCTTTGGGAGTGGAGGGTTATAGATAGATAGATTGTTTGCAGTTTAGTCATGTCATTGTTGGTAATTTAATCACATCATTGTTTGTAGTTTAGTCACGTCATTGTTTGTAGTTTAGTCACGTCAATGTTTGTACTTTAGTACCGTCATTGTTGGTAATTTAATCACGTCATTGTTTGTAGTTTACTCACGTCATTGTTTGTAGTGTAGTCACGTCATTATTGGCAATTTAGTCACTGCATTGTTGGTAATTTAATCACGTCATTGTTTGAAGTTTAGTCACGTCATTGTTTGCAGTTTAGTCACGTCGTCATTTGTAGTTTAGTCACGTCATTGTTAGTACTTTAGTCACACCATTATTTGTAGTTTATTCACGTCGTTATTTGTAGTTTAGTCACGTCATTGTTGGTACTTTAGTCACGTCATTATTTGAAGTTTAGTCACGTCATTGTTTGTAGTTTAGTCACGTCATTGTTTGCAGTTTAGCCACGTCATTGTTGGTAATTTAATCATGTCATTGTTTGTAGTTTAGTCACGTCCTTGTTTGTAGTTTAGTCAAGTTCTTGTTGGTAGCTGCGTCACGTCATTGTTAGTAATTTAATCACGTCATTGTTTGTAGTTCAGTCACGTTATTGTTTGTAGTTTAGTCACGTCATTGTTTGTAGATTAGTCACGTCATTGTTGGTAATTTAGTCACGTCATTGTTTGTAGTTCAGTCACGTTATTGTTTGTAGTTTAGTCACGTCATTGTTTGTAGATTAGTCACGTCATTGTTGGTAATTTAGTCACGTCATTGTTTGTAGTTTAGTCACGTCATTGTTTGTAGTTTAGTCATGTCATTGTTTGTAGTTTAGCCACGTCATTGTAGTCTAATCACGTCATTGTAGTGTAGTCACGTCATTGTAGTTTAGTCGCGTCATGGTTTGCACTTTAGTCACGTTATTGTTTGTATTTTAATCACGTCATTGTTTGTACATTAGTGATGTCATTGCTTGTGGTTTAGTCACGTCATTGTTTGAAGTTTAGTCACGTCATTGCTTGTACTTCAGTGACATCATTGTTTGTACATTTGTGACGTTATTGCTTGTAGTTTAGACACGTCATTGTTTGTAGTTTAGTCACGTCATTGCTTGTAGTTTAGTCACGTCATTATGTGTAGTTTAGTCATGTCATTGTTTGTATTTTAGTCACGTCATTGTTTATGGTTTAGTCACGTCATTGTTTGTACTTTAGTCACGTCATTGCTGTACTTCAGTGACTTCATTGTTTGTGCTTTTGTGATGTCATTGCTTGTAGTTCAGTCACGTCATTGTTTGTAGTTTAGTGACGTCATTGCTTGTAGTTTAATCACGTCATTGTTTGTAGTTTAGTCACGTCATTGTTTTACTTTAGTGACGTCATTGTTTGAAGTTTAATCACGTCACTGTTTGTACTTCAGTGACGTCATTGTTTATACTTTTGTGACGTCATTGCTAGTAGTTTAATCACGTCATTGTTTGTAGTTTAGTCACGTCATTGCTAGTAGTTTAGTCACTTCATTGTTTGTACTTTTGTGACGTCATTGCTTGTAGTTTAGTCACGTCATTGTTTGTAGTTTAGTGACGTCATTGCTTGTAGTTTAGTCATGTCATTGTTTGTACTTTTGTGACGTCATTGCTTGTAGTTTAGTCACGTCATTGTTTGTAGTTTAGTAATCACACTGTGAAATGTGCACCTTTGTCTTTGCTAAATTATGTTTCGCTTTTGACACCTAAATGTAACAGTTTCTCTGTTAAAGTTGCAAGTGCTAACACGTGTTATTAACTTTGTTTACATGACCGTATAGATTGTCATACGATGATCCTCACGCTGTCTGTTGTGACAGGATACACTCATGATATTCCGAGGATCATTGTTTAATAATTTATTGCAATTGTTTTTAATTATTCACTTTGACGAGCGATTATTGTTCAAGTATCACAGACATGTAATTATAGAGAGATGACCAATAGCCAAAGTAATGTGATCTTAGATTTAATAATTATATTGTTATCTCTAAAACAGTTATATTTTTGTCTTTATGTTTTTGTCTCTGTAAGATTGACATTTCTGTCGCCATAAGAGTTACATTGTTTTTTATATATATATATATATATATATATATATATATATATATATATATATATATATATAATATATATATATATATATATATATATATATATATATATATATATATATATATATATATATATATATATATATATATATATATATATATATATATATATATATATATATATATATATATATATATATATATATATATATATATATATATATATATATATATATATATATATATATATATATATATATATATATATATATATATATATATATATATATATATATATATATATATATATATATGTCTCTATAAGATTTACATTTTTGTCTCTATAAGAATTATATTTTTGTCTCCATAGGAATTATATTTTTGTCTTTATAAGATTTAAATTTTTTTCTCTATAAGAGTTGCATTGCTGTCTCTATGCTTTTTTCTCTTTAAGATTTATATTTTTCTCAAAATTTTAGTCTCTATATTTTTTTCTCTATATTTTTTCTTTAAGATTTATATTTATGTCTCTATATTGTTGTTTCTATAAGAATTATATTTTTCTCTATATAAGAGTTACATTGCTTGTCTCTATATTCTTGTCTCTATATTTTTTCTCTAAATTTTCGTCTCCATAAGATTTATATTTTTGTCTCTATACTTTCTCTCTTTATATTCTCATCTCTATAATGTTTCATAGCTGTCTCTATACTTTTGTTTATATCTTCGTCTCATTAAGATTTATATTTTTTGTCGACATTTTCGTCTCTATAGAAGTTATATATTTCGTCCCTCTCCATAAAAGGTACACTTTTATTGCTATAAAAGTCATATTTTTGTCTCTGTAAGAGTTACATTTTTGTCAGTTCCAGGCTGGTTTCAATTTGGCTAGAATTTGCTGTTGTTTGCATTGCCTTCAACTTACTTATCCTGTAAGCTCTGGTAAGAAATTATAGTTACCACGTTATATGGCCTTCATCACTGCCTCCAGGTTCAGAATTTATCCTGAGACAGAGTTGCATGAGAGAGAGAGAGCGAGAGAGAGAGAGAGAGAGAGAGAGAGAGAGAGAGAGAGAGAGAGAAAAGAGACATTATAAATGAGTGGTAGATGGAAAGACGATACATATAAAGCGGATGTGTGTTTGGCGAATGAAATAAAGCATGTAGGATACAAACTGAGGCATTTAGACAATCTATCAATATAATAAACTTCACTGCAAAAATTACGTTATTGCGTGATGTCATTGTTCTCATTGTGTGTGTGTGTGGGGGGAAGAGTGACTGTGGTGATGCGGATTAATGTGCTTCATTTTCCCGAGTGTATAGCCAGTATGTAGATGCTACTTTTTAATCTCGTCTATCTCTCAGTTCCCCCTCCACCTTTTTCAAATGCATATCAGCTGAAGATATGAACTACCGATCAGTGTAAACTGTGGTACCATCTATTCAACAAGCTAAAGATATGAACGACCGATCAGTGTAACTGTGGTACCAATAAATTGACGGCTGAACATCTGCTTCAAAGATGCCCAACATATAAGGAACACAGAAAGCACATATGGCCATCACCAGTAACATTGCTGATGGATAAACCCATCCTCAGGCTGGTCACTGCTTTCTTTGAACATATTCAAGGTGACGTCTGAAAATGTTAAGAAGAAGAAATGTATATCCTGCATCCAGGGCCGGATTATCCATTAGGCTAAGTAGGCTGAATCCTAGGGACCCGGAGCTTATTGGGGGGCCCGTGCGTAGGTTACAAAAGCATATATTTGTGTACAAAAAGAAAATGTTTGCTCTTTGCAATCGCATTCAGAGTGTTCTAAACAGACAATAAAAAACACGCCCGCTATTACTCGAGGCAAAATCTCAGGTTAGTATGTCTAGCCTGAGACTGATCTTACGTGAGTATCCTATTTTCCCTGTACGCTGACAAGTGTCCTCTCGCCATTCAGGCAGATACTCGCCGTCTTCGGAGAGAAAAATAATACTAATAAACATTTCTCATGGGTTGCCTCCCCTTTGCTATGCAGTGATGGTCCAACAATGGCCAAAACCTAGAGTATCTAATGTGGGTCTACAAAGTTGTCTACCTTCGCACAAGATTACTCTTGGCAGAGATGCAGATAGAAGGATGATGATGCTTCTACCCTAAGGGAAGTTCACAATACATTTCAGAAGTCAAGACCAACGCTGAATGTGTCTTAGCAATGTTATCTTTTATCTGCCCACCGCCTTTTGTGAAGAGGTATTTTATAATTTAATTTAGCTCGTACAAGCCCTCAACTGAACAGTAAAGTTCTTCTTATTGGCTCTATATAAATATAGATTAAAGATGCTGAATCATGCATTTGCACTTCTCTCTGTAATAACTAAATCAACTATGAATTTGTAAAAACAACATACAGGGTGTTTATAAAGTCGCTGTGCATTGAAATTTACGCCCGGGCGAGACTACATCACCAGAAAAGTGGTTTTCAATTGGGGCTTTAAAGACGCCCAAAAAATTGTAACGTAGATTTTATTATTCATCTAGACACTACACAGAATATGATGACGTAAATTTGCATCATTCGTGACGTAACTGCTAAAATATTTTTCAAATTCACTGCACAGCGACTTTATAAACACCCTGTATAACAAATTTAATGATCATTTATTTTTGAACAAATGTAAATAAATAGGAGGTAAAGGGTAAAGGATCCCGTTTACACGCCAATTGAGGCATATTGGGAATATGGTGTTAGGCCCATATTTTCTTGACCGTCGACACACTAGGGGTGATGTAGTCAGCATCACGTCGGCCGCCTTAACCTTCCCAGACGTTGCTCTGGTACCCATTTGGGGCTGGGTCGACCCAGGAGCCGTTTGTGGCTTAAAAAATCCCACCTCATCTGGGGATCGAACCATAGACCACTGCGCTATGAAGCCAGTGCACTAACCACTATGCTACCGTGGAATAAATAGGAACTGGTGATTAATACAATGTAGGTGTCTTCTTAGAAAATATGTCGGATTTAGAAGCGTAATGCTGAAAAGAAAAACATAGCTTTTCTGTTTTGAGCCTTATAGAAATGTCACTTAGCTGCAAAAACGCTAAAGTGTTGATGCTGCTGTTTCCGTCAATTCGTCTCTGTGGCAAGGGCACGTCTCCAGATCAATTAAAGATGTAACTGTAAAAGTGTCTTTCTTCTTTATTTGTTTATTTCCCACTCTGTAAAGTGTCAGTCTGTATGCTCTGTAAGGAAGAGTGGTGTGTTGTTGAGATCAGGCATGCTCCAGTCTACCCAGCTGTAAATGGGTAACTCACCCTAGTCCTGAGTTAGGGAAGGCAAAGGCTCCAGGGGAAGCAGGCCCTAAACTTGGTCACTTCAACCGACGCAGGATGGTGTATGTATGGAGTAGAAGTGTAGAGTGTGATACCGCGAATGGTGTACTGTTCGTGTGCTGACCAATATAACCACTCATACACTTGTGTCTACAAGGCACCAATGCAGACTGCTGGAATCTTTGTTTACTCAATTTATTCAGACGTACACACTGGGACATACGAGTACATCATGGTATGTTGACATATCAACTTGTAGGTATACATAGCAGATCTGAAGTCATGACACATTCAGAAATAATGGGCAGTACATCAAAAGTTCAATGTCATGATACATTATGGCCGCATCCCCTATCTGACTAAACGCGTCAGTGAAGGCAGATCGGTAAATAACTAAAGTTACTTGACGTCCATAGTTTTGTAGTATATATCATGAAACCACAAAGGGGGGGTTTCTAGCAAGATTGAGATCTCCCTGTCACTGTCCGATAATAGGATAAATAATCTGTTCTCTTGGCAGTGATCAAAACATATGATGACCGAAATCTAACATGGCCGCCTCCCTGAGTTGTCGTTCACTCATTCATAGGAAGGAGAATATAAGCCAGAGTTAATTTATAATGGATCTATAAATGATTTCATAAATGTCTCCATACAGCTCTACGGTGATCAGGTTAATTCACGTAGCCATAACCGCTGTAGGAAAGTCTGTCATCTTCGTCGATACAAAACACGACCCTAGCGATACGAAGCACAATGTTCCATCTAGGTCGAATCGACATGAGATCATCAAAATAGGGTCTGGCAATACATGGAGTCCGAATTATACATTGTACCGTACCTTAGGAGAGTCTCTAACATAAACTATAGTAGAGATACCATCTCCTTTAGAAGAAAAACCACTTCATGAATCATATTTCCTTAAGAATCTACCAGCCCTTTGAAAAGTGCGTACCCGCCATTATCACGGTACATCGGAACTCATCACGACTTGTCAAGACAACTCATACTTCCGCTAGACCGGAATAATAAGAATCTAGTCCCGCCTACCCATCCAAAATATACAATATAGGACTGATTCTACTTGTACTAATAATATGTAATACATATGAATTCAGGCCATAAACATAATAAGCAAATTAATCTATTTTCTGGCCCTAAAAATAAGTACAAATATAAGAGCAATATCCGTGCGCCGGATCAATATCAAGAACGATTACTCCTATAATCAAAAGTGTGAATCAAACATGGATTATCTCGCTTTCCCCATAGACAGCATTCTCATACACAAATGAATGAATGTCTATATTTTTACCATATTAAATAGCCATATCGATTTTTGTAATATGTGCGTCAAAATATGCACGCAACAGTAACCTTTTCTGGTTCAGGCAGGTATCTTCAAAACCCGTGGAACGTAGGTTTCCAGTCTCGATCATTAGCTTTGAGTCACACAATAGTAGTACAACTGGTCTCTTCGATTCGTACCAGAAACTTTAGAGGAAATAGAAGAACAAAACCTCTGCAAAGTTTTTGCTTTCTTGATATTAATCAGGCGCCTTTCCCGCTGTCCGTTAACCGATTCCTTTCTCTGAATTTTTTAATCTCCCTGAGCTCACATCGTATAACTCAGGGGGATATAATGAAAAATCACCATTCTTTTAGTTAATTTAATTGAAAAATTGCGACTGGACATAGGCAAATGCAATGGCTTGTGCCTGGGTGAACATGTTTAAGTATACATACAACTTATTAGAAATGATAGTAAATATATACATGTGATGTCATCATCATCCACTCCCTGATCTACTCCGAGTCTGGGATTACCTCTGCTTTTGGTTTCCTATGAAAACCCGCATGAAGCGATCAACAGCGCTTTGCTGTGGTGGTTCATGAATATATCATTTTCACATGCTGAGGTTTCCAGCATCGTATGGACCTGTACAACCATCAGCAAGTTCAAACATGTCAAATTCAAATTATATAAAATATGTTACAACTAACCCCACTAAAATTTGGGGATTAGACTTCTTGCTCAGTTGAGAAGCCTTGGCAACTTGATGCAGATGCCTCGACCACGCGTCTGGGGTATTATTTCTGTATAGAACCTCTGTGACTTTGCGAGTAGGTCATACAGGAGTCCGGTTTCCGTATTAACAAGTAGATTGTCCTAGCTGTAGTGTTCATAAGGAGTTCCGATACGTATTAAGTCCGGTCCTATAAGGTCAGACTCTATTCTTTTCTTGGCTTCAGTCCGAGCTATCTACTTTTGACGATTCTGGAATGCAGAGTGTTTTAGCCTCCTAATTTGCTAGGTTATATTGCAGTTTTCCTGCCCACGCTTCCACCTGGCGTCTTCGACAAAACTTTTAATCAGAATAAATGTTTATTTCTGACTCTCATATGATCCAATCCATGAGGTAGAATGTAATCGGTCGGGGTGTCAGTTATTTTACTTTCTCTCGCGTGTTTTAAAATATCATTTTAAAATTAAAACACATGACCTAATCTCCGATGTATGGCACGACATCTTCAGTGACTCTTGGATAACCTTTCAATTATGATTTGTAAAATTGCCTGTAGATAGTGTCACCGCTAATTTGTCTACCCAGATGGGTTTCTCTTTAATAATTACACAGACAATGTCTGGACGGAAGGGATTAAGCAATTATCACCTGTACTTTCCTGGTACCCCGAAGAATGCTGCGACATATCGCAGACAACATCTGGTCTTCCTTTTGAATTCTCCCCCACAGTGTCTGAACGCTTTTGTAGTGAAAAATGCTCTATACGATCGTTTTCACGGTTACCGTTGGGAATCACATCTGGTTTAACAACTTAAGCGATTATAATTAATCGTAAAGGATGGTCAATTAGCTGTGAAATAACACTATCGCAGAATGAGCAGAGGTCATCAAATCTAAGGCGCGGCGATGGGACAGGTTTATGTATGCAAAATTAAGAAATAAATGGATAGTTGCAGAAAGAGAGAAAATGAGAAAAGGCGAACGACCAATTGTGTGATAACATTAATAAAGAATAATTACTAATAAAAGAAGTAAGCAATGCTAGAAAACTAACTTACCAGTATATACAAGTATATACCATCATCATGCTAAGGAGTTTGCTAAAAAGTATTAAAATTATTGCCTATTATGTGAAGGGGGCCCAAACACCAAAAAGCTTAGAGGCCCTTCCCGGCTTAATCCTGTCCTGCTTGCATCTATTATTCCTATGAGATTGGCTCTCTTTAAAGAGTTCCTTGGTCTTACTACGTTATCTTCCAGTATGGGTTCCACGCATAGAGATATTTTATCACAAAATACACTAAATTTTTCATTTCAAAATCGTCCTTTCCGGACATGGCATGGTGAGACAACCAGATCTACTGTAATAATGATACTCATTATCGTTGGGCTCTTTAAGGAGCATAGACATTCAACACACTCATGTCAAGACATCCTGTCCCGTGCCATCCGCTCTCAATCTTTCCGTCTTCTTTATCAATTTCATTTGTGTGATGAAAGCTTCTAGCATTGCATTCTGCGATCTGGTCATACTATTTCCATCCTTCTGTTTCACGCATACACGCATTTATGAAAGTCTGTAACTTCTCAGTTGCCCCTTTTTTCGTTGCCCATGTTTCACAACCATACTGTAGAAGTAACTTACATATGATTTGTAGATTCTGATTTTGCAGCACATTACAACTCATCATAAAATAATCTACCTGCTTTAAAGTACATGTGTCACGTGGTATGGCTAACAACCTGACATCTCAGCACATATTTAACCCATCCACACTTTCGTCTTGGGTCGCCGAGCTCTTCATTGGCTCTGTCCCAAAGATTGTTCATTTCTGAATCTCAGGTCAGTCAATTCTCAGAATGTTCAACAACCATCACTGTAAGTACCAGTGTGTTACCGGAGCCAAACAGGGGAGCAAAGAATAGTAACATGTATCCTAACATGCAAGTCGTAAAAGCGACAAAGGAAGGTTGGGCATGGGGCTGATTACTCCAACCTGTAGAAATTTGTAACCAACAAACAAACAAATAAGTCAGCAAACAAACGACATGGGCAGGTCAACTAAAGAAAAAACTTTAATTCAGCCATGAAAGACAGAAGATGCTCTGGTGAAGAGGCTTATGGCGTGGAATGAGGAACATGTGGAAAGAGTTTGGGTTGATGGCACGGGACTGGAAGACTTAGCATGTGTTTGTTGAAGGCCTAAGCACCTGGAGCTGATGGGCGAAGAATCTGTTTTTACATCTCTGTATTCTGTTTTGTGTAGCGTTTGTTCTCTAGATCTCTGCTCCGTTTATCAGGGCATACTTGATGTTTCTGATGATAGTGATGAGGTAAGTTTAAAGATTTGTAGTGGGCCATCTTCCAAAACAAAAAAAAAAAAAACGTTTCCTTGAGGGAAATTGATATGGCTATCGTAATTTACTTGATCGCCCTCGTTTCGGGTGTAATGACATCTACGGCCCAGACATGATGGAAGCGGGAACAGACAACTGGCAGACAGTCTCTGGAGATGCGCCGTCAAAACTGAAGTCGAGAGAGGTGCAGGTCGTTCAAACATTCGCAAAATGGCGGGAAGGAAGTTGAAAAATTATAGACGAACCCAAAACGTCGAGATGAACGAGCAGATTTTATCTGTACAAAGTGTTGTAGGGGTTGCCATGGCGGAGTTTGTGTTTCAAGTATTACTAGCCTTTGATGAGTGCACTTAACAGAGGCTGTAATGACCTCTGGGACTGAATTAGGCCGGGGAGGGTGTAGATTGGAGACAACAAAATGGACGGAGCAAATTAATGAGACCAAAAAAAAAAAGAGAAAATAAGTGAGGAAACGTTGGGAGTAAATAACTGAGAACAAAGTGAAGGGAATTTGTGGGATAGAATGAATGAGGGAGGAAGAAAAATGAATGATATTGTGTGAAAGCGAAAAGACAAACATAGAAAGTGTTGTGGAGAACGAGTGGAGTAAAGTGAGGGAGGAAGACAGAAAGAATGATTGAGATTGTGTGAAAGCGATGAAGACAAACAAAGAAAATGGAGTGGAGAATTAGTGGAATATAATTCACCAGCGTAAATGAATAAGATTGTGTGAAAACGATGAAGAAAAAGGGAGATAGTTGTGATAAATAAGTAGAATTGCACAATACGCATGTGCAGTGGCGTGGTTAGCATTTTTGTGGGCTGGGGTATTCAGCAGAGAACGACGAGAGAAATAAGAATTACTTTATGCGAATGAACAAGTGGGTGGTTAGGATTTTTCTTTTCCGTTGTAGCCTTGAGAGAAATACTGAGAATTGAGAATTACAGTGTGAACATCGGCAGGGGCGTATTTATAACTCTTTCCGGAGGGGACATTCGAAGTTGAGGAGCCTATTCAGTTAGGAGGTATCTATTTGGGGATTCAATCATGCAAGGTCCCCCCCAACCCTAATAAGCCGTTTCGCTACAATACGTTCTAAATTATACTCAGCATAAGGTGGATACGTCCCGTGAAGTTCCGAGGGGGAAGGGGGGAATTCGGGTGAGAGAAAGAAATAATAGATACTACACCCTCAGGCATGTCGTACAAGGCAACTAATATGAAGTTGTGCATGAGGCAGGCAACCACATCATGTCAAACCTATTGCTACAGAAACCACATGTGAGTTCTTGATGTATTCGTCATGTAAGAAACCAGATGTAGTAACTGATGCCATGCTTCATAAACAGCCACAAGGAAAATGGTAATAATGATGATGATGATGACGATAATGATAGTGATAATAATGATGATGATGACGATAATGATGGTGATGACGAGGAACACCCTTTAAAGTAATCAAGCAAATATAAGCGCGACACCAAAACAAACAAAAAACACTTTACAGCAACACAGCACATAGTAGAGCACATTGGGGAGGGTGCGGAAGTTTTAACAGCCCACTATTTAAATACGCCACTGCTATTGTAAGAGACATCGAGGAAGAGAGAGAGAGAGGGGGGGAGGGGGGTAAAAAAGAATTAGATCGCGAGGTACAACTGTACTATTTTAATAACATCTGAAGTAGTCAAACCCAGCACTGGCCAGTGTACTAGTACACACATTATTTAAATCAAACACAATCAAAAAACGAATGTGGTATAGAAGACATAGAAAGACCTTGAGTGGATGGCACAGGTTAGGAGAACCTGGCGTGAGTTTGTTGAAAACATATGATCCTATGGGAGCTAAGAGATAAAGATTGTCATTGTTGTGGTAAAGTACAGTGATACAGCGATAAAATCATAAATTATATGTAATAAAGTCATAATTAGTAAAAGTTGTAACGCGTCTTCTTCTTGCGCCAGAAACGCATTGATTTAAGCAGGACAGAATATAGTGAGAAATCTTATCGCCGCATTGGTAGTATTGGCTTTTAAAACGTGCCCGTCAAGGGTTAACGATAAAAATTTGAAAATTCTACTAGCGTAGTGGTTCCAGGAAAGATAGAAATAATAAAACCCGCGAACGCATAAGATTGAGAGAGCGGACACCTGCTGCCGGCTTGTCAAGTGTTAGAGGTTTGAATTAGCTACTCGGGCCAACAGTGCGAGACGAGGCCGTTAGCTTGTGTCGAAAGCGAAGTCGCAAGTTTGAAAATTTAAAAATACCCCGCTAGTCCAATACATTTCTAACCACAGACACTGTGGAAAAATATATATACACACACGCATAATTACTTCCTATCGGGAAAAAGGAAGATCTGAGGCGATTTTTATAACATTCAAGTAGTGGAAACTTAGAAAACAACGAACACCATAATGGAAAATATATTGAATTCTTTATTACTAGGTTTATGATCATAAAAGTTAGCTAGTCTAAGAGCTGGTAGTGTTCTGATGGGTAATATGCTTTCGAATCAAAAATCCGACAGATAGAAATAAAGTTATAGACAAAAGACGGTATTTGTTCGTACAGACAGACCAACACATGCTCGTTTGGACTTGCACTAACGGTGACTTTTTTGACGCGTCCTTGAAAAAGGCAGGAAAAGGTTACATGCAGTTTGTTGTAGAAAGGGGCAGAAAGGGGGAGAAAAATTATGGGATGGCTTAACACAAAATATATTTAGCAGTAGAAATCTAAGAAGGAGAGAGGAAAAAACTTGGCAGTGTCCAAAAATCAAGTCTGTTTTTGCTTTTAATTTCAAATTTCAAAATTGTCGTTCGGTCATTGGCCAAAGCCTTTCATATTATTAAGAAAATTCAACGGCTTGACGCCATTTGTAGAAGATAGTCCCGAGAGTAGGACGTTGTGAATTTTGTGAAAAGTGATTAGCCTTAATAAAGCAAATATATATGAAAGTATAGGCATCACAGTTCAGCCAGCAGTACATCTGGAATCTGCTATTCAACGTACCTGTGTTTTTTTCATTGAATTCTGGTAAGACCGACATTATTCATATATATTTTGTTTTAAAAATGTGAGTGAGAGATGCTGCCATCACGACTAAGTAATCAGGTCCCAAGCTGATCTATGCAGGGCTTGAAGGAGAATTAGGATATAACACATTGCCAGTTTTGTAAATGCACATGTCTCGTGAAATAAAATGTTTTCTTAGGTGACCAGAGGGACACAGCTCACCTATCCCATTGTATGGTAGAAAAGAAAGATTAGTAAGATTATTGCAGATGCAGTGCCACCTTTGTAGGAGAGACATGTGAACAACACTGATACACTGTGGAATGGATGTGCTGGATTGGTCCATTGGATATGACCCAGCTCTTTATTTCTTATGTATGCTCTTTTGTATATAAAACACAGTCTAAATAAGATATCACCAGGAGACATTGTTTCATTATTACAGGGTCTTATCTGGCCCTAGTCCGGTGCCAGAGTTCTATGTGAAAGCTGTTGAGGAGTTTTGGAGGCCAGTAGTGATAGGGGTCGCCAGTTTCTCCCCCCCCCCCCCCCCATTACTTTTGGAGCAGTGGTTATTCGGCAGAAAGAATTCAGACAGTTCCAGTGGGCCAGATAAGTGAAATACCTGGTACCCTAACAATACATCAGCTATAAGAGCAGCATACCCCTGTATTCAAGAAATAAAATATTTCCCTAGTGAAATGAACAGTGACATTAGATTGTAAAGAGACTGGGAGTGATTAAAGAATCCCAAACAGCCATCCAGTGTTAGAAACCAGTAATAGACAGATTTTAGTAACACCATTAGTATAATTTAACAGTATTTGTTTGGATACTTGTCCCTGTGGGTCTAAATTTACATTTGTTTATATATCTTGAATTCTTTTCATTTTTAAAGTCCTGACCAGAAGAATACTAGGTTCAGGACCAAATAAATCATACAGAAAATTATTAATTGTATAAATATATCCCAGGTGTTATTTCCTTAATCATAGACCTTAATACTTGTTTGTGTAGAGGTGTATTATTGTTAAAGTACCATCACACCACACTTGCATATCCCTAGACATTAGACGTAGCTATCATTCATACTAGTCAAGAATAAGTCTGCTTGAGGCCATAAGGTGGTAGCAGAAAGGTATCCTGATAACTCAACCCTAAATTTGTTAGTATCAGGGACTTTCACAGCTGGCCTCATTCAGTACTTTAAGGAAACATATCAACAACATTTCATAACATCAAAACCCACCACGATAATTGTTAAAGTAAGATCTAGTCGTCTCATCACGACACGTCCGACCATCTTGTTATGAGAATTTTACTGGACACAGTCCATTATTATAAAATATCTCTGGGTATGGAACACACACCGGAAGATGGCGAGATAAGGCCAAGGAACTGGATGCAAAGTGGCAATGTAATAGAAACAATGTTTGCAGGATACACCTGGAAAAGTGGGAGGGGGAATTGACAGTTAGACGAGATGAAAAGAAGCATCTGCCTATAGCTATACGCTCAAGGAAGTGAAGCATAACTAACTCATCACACTGCAAAATCATGACTTGACATAAGTAAAGCACTGGTGTTATGGTTTAAACGTACGTAACCGAGAATGTGAGGCAAACGATTTTTAAAATTTTTTAAACTAGAAGAAATGAGCGGAGATAGCGAGCAAGGGAGTATGTGAGCGGAGCACGGAGGTGGAGGTAACGTCTGATGGAGATTACGAGACAATGCAGAGGAGACTAAAAATGAAGAGGATGCATGGCAAATACCCTCGTAAGAGAGTACACGGGAGAGAGAGAGAGAGAGAGACAGAGAGAGAGAGAGAGAGAGAGAGAGAGAGAGAGAGAGAGAGAGAGAGAGAGAGAGAGAGAGAGAGAGAGAGAGAGAGAGAGACTATGGTTAGAAAAATAGTGATTAACAAATGAGTGAAAGATAATGTGAATGTGAAGAAATGTAATCGACATAACAGAAGGGAATGAGAGTGAAACAAGTAGAAATTTAGTGAGTGAATGGTTGTCAGTATGCACATAGCAAGTATACATATCTTGGCAGCAACATAGACAAAGTTGAAGGGACAGACAATGATATCAAAACAAGAATACAAAAAGCAAGAGGAACTTTTATTGCATTGGGAAACATATGGAGATCAAGAGAAATCTAGTCCACCACAAAAATAAGAATCTTCAACTCAAATGTGAAGTCAGTCCTATTGTATGGCTCTGAGACATGGAGAACAACAAAGACAACAACCAAAAAGCTACAGACTTTCATAAATGGGTGCTTGCATAGAATAGAAGGATTGAAATGGTATGACAAGGTTACCAATGTGGAACTGATGACAAGAACCAGAAAACTGCCAGAGAAGAAGACGCTGGCGATGGATAGGACACACATTGAGGAAACCTGTTGATAGCATTACAAAGCAGTACTTGTTCTGGAATCCCCAGGGAAAGAGAGGCAGAGTTAGACCAAAAAACACATGGAGAAGAGAACTGGAAACAGAGGTGAAAATGATTAGGAAGACGTGGAAAGAACTTGAGCGGATGGCACGTGACTGGAAGACTTGTCATGTGTTTGTTGAAGGCGCATGCTCCTTGAGGAGCTAAAGTGTATTGATTGATTGACAGAGTAAGTATGAGACAACATGAGATAATAGCACCCCGTGTTGATCCTGTGAGACAAAGACAGAATGTGACCCCCTCATGCATGTCGTAGAAGGCCACTAACATGAGGTTGGACATGAGGCTGGCAACCCCATCAGGTCAAACAAATGGCTACATAAACCGTGGCTGCATGAGGTTGTCAATGCTTCGTGCAGGCGCCCTGCCTAGGGGAGCAGCTACAATGGTAGCTCCATCAGTCATAAAGAGAGAAAATCATAATGATAATGGTGATGATGATGATGATGAATAAAACCTATGATCGTAAAAAGAGTAAGGAAAAAAAAAGAATGATCGAGAAATAAGTGAAAGAGATTATGCTTCTTCTTCCTCTACTTCATCTTCTAATACCATGGCAGCGGGCTTGGGCGATCATGTCTCTCCACAACTTCCTGTCCCCAGTAATGTTTATCAGTTATGTTTCTGACTTCTTCCCATGCTACAGCATTAATCTGGTCAGTATCCTGTTTCTCTGTTGTCTCTTGACTTTTTCTTTCAATGTTTCCTGTTGCGTAGACCTTCAACAAACAGATGTCAAGTCAGTCCTATTGTACGGCTCTGAAACATGGAGAACAACAAAAACAACAACCAAAAAAAGATACAGACTTTTATAAATGGGTGCTTGCGTAGAATAGAAGGATTGAAGTTGGTCGACGAGATCACTGATGTGGAACTGATGACAATATCACTGATGTGGAACTGATGACAATATCACTGATGTGGAACTGATGACAAGATCACTGATGTGGAACTGATGACAAGATCACTGATGTGGAACTGATGACAAGATCACTGATGTGGAACTGATGACAAGATCACTGATGTGGAACTGATGACAAGATCACTGATGTGGAACTGATGACAAGATCACTGATGTAGAACTGATGACAAGATCACTAATGTGGAACTGATGACAAGATCACTGATGTGGAACTGATGACAAGATCACTAATGTGGAACTGATGACAAGATCACTAATGTGGAACTGACGACAAGATCACTGATGTGGAACTGATGACAAGATCACAGATGTGGAACTGATGACAAGATCACTAATTTGGAACTGATGACAAGATCACTGATGTAGAACTGATGACAAGATCACTGATGTGGAACTGATGACAAGATCACTGATGTGGAACTGATGACAAGATCACTAATGTGGAACTGATGACAAGATCACTGATGTGGAACTGATGACAAGATCACTAATGTGGAACTGATGACAAGATCACTAATGTGGAACTGATGACAAGATCACTGATGTGGAACTGATGACAAGATCACTGATGTGGAACTGATGACAAGATCACTGATGTAGAACTGATGACAAGATCACTAATGTGGAACTGATGACAAGATCACTGATGTGGAACTGATGACAAGATCACTAATGTGGAACTGATGACAAGATCACTAATGTGGAACTGATGACAAGATCACTGATGTGGAACTGATGACAAGATCACTAATGTGGAACTGATGACAAGATCACTAATGTGGAACTGATGACAAGATCACTGATGTGGAACTGATGACAAGATCACTAATGTGGAACTGATGACAAGATCACTAATGTGGAACTGATGACAAGATCACTAATGTGGAACTGATGACAAGATCACTGATGTGGAACTGATGACAAGATCACTAATGTGGAACTGATGACAAGATCACTAATGTGGAACTGATGACAAGATCACTAATGTGGAACTGAAGACAAGATCACTAATGTGGAACTGATGACAAGATCACTAATGTGGAACTGATGACAAGATCACTGATGTGGAACTGATGACAAGATCACTAATGTGGAACTGATGACAATATCACTAATGTGGAACTGATGACAAGATCCCTAATGTGGTACTGATGACAAGATCACTAATGTGGTACTGATGACAAGATCACTAATGTGGAACTGACGACAAGATCACTAATGTGGAACTGAAGACAAGATTACTAATGTGGAACTGATGACAAGATCACTAATGTGGAACTGATGACAAGATCACTAATGTGGAACTGATGACAAGATCACTAATGTGGAACTGATGACAAGATTACTAATGTGGAACTGATGACAAGATCACTAACGTGGAACTGATGACAAGATCACTAATGTGGAACTGATGACAAGATCACTAATGTGGAACTTATGACAAGATCACTAATGTGGAACTGATGACAAGATCACTAATGTGGAACTGATGACAAGATCACTAATGTGGAGCTGATGACAAGATCACTAATGTGGAACTGATGACAAGATCACTGATGTGGAACTGATGACAAGATCACTGATGTGGAACTGATGACAAGATCACTAATGTGGAACTGATGACAAGCACCAGACAAGCGCCAGTGGAACAAGAGTTGAAGAAAGCGCTGGAGATGGATAGGACACACATTGAGAAAATCTAGTGGTAGCATCACCAAACAGTTCTTGTTCTGGAATCGCCAGCATACGATAGGTGGAGGAAGATCACGTGGAGAAGAGAACTAGGGACAAACATGAAGCAGACGATGAAGTCTTGGAATGACCTTGACCTGATGATATGGGACATGAAGACTTTGCTTATGTTTGTTGAAGGACTTGCTCCATGGGGAATTGAGAAATGAAAGAAGCAGATCGTCTGGCAGAGATATAAAACTACATACACGCTGCACTTATTCCAAATAAATTACAAATAGTCTTGACTTTATCAAGGTAGATCTTTACAGAACTCAGTGTTTCTAAAGTAGATCCAAACAGCTCTTGGGTTGCCTATCGCTGCTATAGGCTAATGTCTCTTACTTATTTTTAGAACGTTCACTCCTAGCAAAAGTAGTGCATACGTTTAGGATTATCATATACAATAAAAGCTTTTCCCTAAAACATAAAACACAAGAGGTTCTGAAATGTTGCATTGAAACAATTTTACTGTATGGATGTGAGTCCTGGATATTGAGGGAAAAAATAAAAAATCACTGTAGGCAACAGTCAAGTGACTTCTGAGAAGAAAGATGAAAATCTTATGAACAGCTAAGAAAACTAATGGAGGGTTGCTTGAGATCAGCTAATGAGCAAAGAAATATAACAAAAATGAGGAGAAGATAATCATGTTAGCAGCTTCTCTCTTTTTTTTTTATTCCCAGGGATTTGAATTTTCACCAGGGTTGTAGAGTCGGCCAAAATATTTTCCGACTCCGACAACCTAAAGTTTTAGACGTCTGTTTCCAATTCTCGACTCCGCATACTGTTTTTTTTACAAGTCATATTGCAAAAAATATCAGTCTAAAGTAGACAGAGGTCATGACACTCAATGTGAGAAATCCTGAACCAATACACAATAAGGAACCAGAAGATGGAACAGACGGACATATGTACATACCTATGATGCATAGTAACACCAGACGGCGGAACAAGCAAAGACATCAACAACAGAATGAATAAAGCGAGAACAGCCTTTGCTGGTCTAAAAAACATTTGGAATTCTTCCCAGTACAGCACAAACACCAAATTAAAATTATATGAGAGCAGTGTACTTTCTGTGCTTCTCTATGGTACGGAATGCTAGAGAGTAACAGAGAAGTAAATGTTGAAATTGTCCTACTTCCACACAATCTGCCTAAGGAAAATTCTCCGAATCTTTTGGCCGAATACCATCACCAACCAAGAACTGCTTACTCGGAGCAGCCAGGAGGACACGCACACCATCATAGCTGGCAGACGCTGGAGCTGGGTTGGCCACGTCCTCAGAAGAGATCCTGATACCATCACAAGAACAGCAGTGCAATGGACGCCTGAAGGAAAGCGAAAGAGAGGCCGACCAAACACAACTTTGCAGAGAACTGTGGAGGCCGAGATGCAAAGACTGAACCAGTGCTGGGGCACTGCACGAAGGATGGCCACCGACTGAGCAAAGTGGAAGCAATTTATTGCTGGCCTACAAGACGCGAAGACACGGCTCGTTAGCAGGGACCAATCTTCTGCGGTCGGTAAACAGGTTCTGATCTTCGATTCAAGGGGGAGATAACAATCGCGGTCAGTCTCTGGGTTTTGCCCATTAGACGAGTTAGAGCTCTCATAATATTATGCATTTCTCTACCTGAAGGAACTTTCTTGCGGTTGTTGACTTCTGATGTCTCTAGAATAACCTTTGTCATACTCTTTATTACGCATTACGCCGATACATCTGTAGAATCAGGTCATGCAGGTGTCCTGGGTAGCGTTGTATGTAAACTATAAATCTGGTTAGTCTTAATAGACTAACACACTCGTGAATATTTTCCTGGCCCGAGATGAACCATCATGAGATAAGGCAGACTTTAACACAGAACTAAATGTTAAGGCCTATCTCTAGTCATTTTTCGGGGTGAGTTGACATGTCTTATTAATATATAAATATTCATGTTAGCTTTTTATATATCTGATAGGAAGGTGACTTACTTCATTTTTGAAGATTTCTCCTAGTAATTTAGTTCAGTGATAATGTAGCGCTGTCTACGGCCTTAGTTAAGTGGTGCTTAAACTGTTACGGTTTATAATGGGAAATTATAAACTTACAATAACAGATACTAGGCGTAAAATCAGTTCATACAATGCTTACCATTGGGTTAAGAGTCAGCAAAATTAACTGTCATTTCTGCAAGCTAATGTCAGAGGTGTGGATTATTCACTTAACACTGAATTACGGGAGAAAGTCACTGATTCCTTTTTGCTAGATATTTCTAGTGGCAAGGGAAAATCATTATATGCTTACTTGTGTAGCTAGACTCTAGTCATAACTGTTACATGCAAAATTGGGCAGACACCATAAATGTTAAATGTTATGCAGTAAGGTGTCTTGTCTGGTCTGTTGCTTGCTGTGAGTGTAGATGACGTCAAGTTCCACAGAACTACTATATATGTGTCATGAGGACGGTACATTCACTCAC
This sequence comes from Oreohelix idahoensis, assembly GCA_024509875.1. Taxonomy (NCBI): domain Eukaryota; kingdom Metazoa; phylum Mollusca; class Gastropoda; order Stylommatophora; family Oreohelicidae; genus Oreohelix; species Oreohelix idahoensis. The sequence goes on along the minus strand of JAMPIV010008110.1, from coordinate 77,522 downwards.
GACGTGAAAGTCATAGAAGTGTGAACTGCTGTTGACGTTTCCATCATTTATTTTATCACGCCACAATGACAAGTACTTGAACATCCATATACATAAGTCATAGACACTGCAGGGCATGGTAATCAGCATAAACAAAGTTCCTCAATAAATCATGCTTATATATCATGTAAGCTCCTATAATTTCAGCTTACAACAGCCTCAGTTCCATATCATCACTTTGTAAGTGTAACAAAATCCACCCTGATACTAGTAGATCAGGTGTGTAAACAAGTCTATCTTAGGCCGCACGGGAATGGCGGACCTATGTGCTTAGTTCAAGTTGACCTTTGTAAGCATTTATAAGTCTAACCTTGATGAAGGCATAATCGCTGGCATAGCGAAGTTCAAAGGAGCATAATAACTGTTCTCTGGGCCTAGACTGACCCGTATACATATCAATTTAAGGTACGAAGGTACCTGGGTGTATTTCCTAGTAGAAGAGCCTCTCCTGTCTGTAAATAGTGAGCGAGCATACTAACGACAATGTCAAAATCTAAGTTGACTATAGATTTCAATATTAGGAGAGTATTTACCTTGCTTCGGAAATAACACCACAACACACACGCCTCCAGGCGCTCAGAAACATATAAGGAAAATCCTCATTAGGTAAACTAATGAACAAGAGGACTTCCTTTTCCTCATCAAAAGATCACAGACGCTCAAAGCGTCCTGCTTCGCTCAGAACATTTCTTCCTCTCTCGAACGGAAGCTTTCTCAAACCCCCTAAAATCTGGACATGCGCAGAAGCGCTCGACCCCTGAGTTCAACTCAAAACGAGCTGATGTTAGACACATATCAAGCAAGATGCAAACCAAATCGCGCCTTATATGGACAGGAATAAACATCAACCAAGGTTGCAAACATTCCAAGCATAATTATACCTATTCTGACCATATAAGGAGAACCACAGACATCGATCTAAAAAATAGACCGCTTGGTTTAAGACACAAGAGGAGGTAACAACTATAGTCAAAATGTAACCTCAGTTTATCAAGAGTAATAAACCTTTGACCACAAAAAATTAAAAGTGATCAAATAAGAAGGGAAAATTTTATATTGCATCTGAAAAATAATCTTTAACAATAACTTTCACAGAAAGCAGACACCCGCCATAGATATAATTCTATCTTATGTACAGTCACAACTGTATTATTATAGTAAGAACATTGCATTTTCTATGTACTCATTTTGTGGAATGTTAATATATTTCCCCAAGGGGACATATGATTTATTTGTGTAATGTCACATGCTGTAATCTGTTTATGTAATTCATTTAATGTTGTAAGATGAATAAGCATATTCATTCAACTGTAACTACAAGGTTAGGTTTCCTGTATGTTTAGTTGGAAGAAGAGGAGTAGATTTTGATGTCAGACCATTTTACTGACAGGTACCTGGGTGTACAAAATATAGTAAGCCTATGCAGGCGCATGCTGATAATTGATAGAGTGGAAGGAGCGGAGCATAACTATGTTATAAAACATTAGAGTGATTTTGTTGTTGCTTGATGTAAAGGGTGTCTTTTTTTGGGTCTCAGTTTCAGGGATACCGAATTGCTAGAGTCAAGTCTCCAGTCAGGCGAAGAATGTCACATTTTCTTCGTTCTAGATGGATTCTGAATACAGCTAGCAATCACGAGTCGTCAAACCCTCTATCTGATCCAAAACCCGTCTTTTGTCAACGTCATTTCCCTCTCACGGAAGTTAAGCTCACGTAGTGTAACGAGCCAACGCTAAATCTGAAATCATCGGTTGCAGTAGTAGTCTCCTACTCGCCTATTGAGCGCCAGCCAGAGCATGGCGGCTTCCAGCATATCAATCAGCTCAGGGTCTATAGCAGAATTTCAATCACCAGCCTTTGTGTGCCTAAACGGGGCACTCAGTCAACCACAGTCAAACCAGCCTAAACCGGATTTAATGCCAAGCAAGCAATAGCGCCGGATAAGAGCGCCTGGGACTCTTTGTCCTCAAGTAACTTCGTCTGGTGTATTTCTGGGTTATGTAGAACCTCACACTTAGGAGCGGCCAGCCAACGATAGACAGAGTTCCAGCCCCCCTCACGCAATTAGGGGTCACCAACGTTTAGCACCATCGAGGAAAGTTTTGTAGGCTTATTCTCTCACCTTGAAGGATCTACATGTAAGACACTTTTCTGGAGCTAGCGCCTTTGGTCCCATGAAAGCGGACAGACTGTCGCTCAGATTGTTTATTTGGTCAGCAGGAGAGATAGACAGAGTTCCAGTCCCCCTCGCACCAACGTTTAGCGCCTACATTGGATTTACAGGTTAATTCCATCACCCATGGAGTATATATTTACGTAAAGACATTGGAGCTATTTCATTTGGTCCCATGAAAGCGGACAGACTGACACTCAGCCTATTCATTTGATAAACCGGAGATAAATACAGAGTTCCAGCCCCCCTCACGCAATTAGGGGTCCCCAAAGTTAGCGCCTTCATTGGATTTACAGGTCAATTCCATCACACATGGAGTATATATTTACGTAAAGACATTGGAGCTATTACATTTGGTCCCACGAAAGCGGACGGACTGTCCCTCTGTTTATTTATTTCTCCGTGTTCTGCAGGTTATATGATTGGGTGTGTGTGTTGTTGGTGTATTTGGCATATTTTGATTATTGATGTAATTTTATGTTGTTGTGATGAGATGCATTATTTTCATACATGCTTTTTCATTTTATAAAGTTTACACATTTATTAGTGCGCTGTTCACGACCCTTTCATCTATAATTAAATTGTTTCAAGCTCTTTACTATAATCTCTATTTTGATACGAGAAAACGAGTGAGAGCAGGATGTGCTTAGACAGTATAAGTGAGTTGAGGGCTTGGAGAGAATGATAACTTTAATAACTCTTCTCCAGGTTTGTCTCAAGTCCACCTCCTATTACACTTTATCTATGTGTAATCTATAACTCTGTCAGTCCACTATCCCTTGTCGATTTCAATACTATTGTCCAACTCGACAAATACTCTACAATCTAACTCAACCATGACAACGCCACTAGGCGGGATGGCCACTGACTGCTTTGAAAGTCGGTGGCTAAGGATCAAAGAAGAAGAAGATGACGTACCTTTCGGAGTCAGTGTCCGGACATTTTTTTACTGACTCCAGCTACTCTAAAAAACGACTGACTCTACAACTCCGACAGCATAGCCCTGGTTTTCACTCTACCATTTTGTATTTGGGGGGTGAATTTCAGGGCTTTTTGGCAAGCTCAGAGGGCTTTTCCAACTAACCAGGCTCCACACTGGTAAAACACACCAGACTTTCTAAATGATGGGTGATGCAGTGTCACGAGTTGGATGAACCTCTACCCTAGAGAGGGTCGTGTTAACAACTAAGAAATACAAAAATAATAAGGAACGGAGATTATATATCATGGCAGGAATATGTGCATAACATTGTATACAAAAATAAAATATCTATATTTTGTAGCTATTTTTGGACAATACGTGGTACAAAAATAAGTTTGTTTTTGTGATAAATGGGGCTCCACCATAATAGACAAAACCGGGGTCCACAATTACTAAGACCGAACATGGGGCCCCACGTCATCATCATCCTTTTCGTTCCCTATGGAGCATGCGCTATCCCTGCAGCAGGCCCCCCCCTCACCGGCAGGAAGCCTTCACAGATCTTTCACGCACTCACGCGCCAGTGGTTTCTGTAGCCATGTGTTTTACATAATGACGTTGCCAGTCCATGCCCAACCTCACACAACTCGCCTTGTACGACATGCCTGAGTGAGAAGTAGTTATATTCATTCCCTGTCTCATTACAGACTCACTTGAACTACACGGAGTCATGGGCAGAGTTATTGAACTAAACAGGCAGACATTCCAGGTATAGAGAGCACGAAGAATAACACCGATAGTTGGGACAGATTCTATAAACAATCTTCTAAATTTAGGCGACAAACGTATATTCTGTGGGGGAAAACAGGATTTTAAAATAAAATTCTTAATTACGCGCGAGTTTGTGGTTAAATTCTCATTTGATCACACGTGACTTCACGAGACAAGGAGCGGTTAGAATATCAGAAAAATAACTTTGTGATTGAATAATACAGGCCAGAGATAAACACTGCAGGTGTTAAATGTAGATTCCCGTATCCGCTTTCTCTCCCCCCCCCCCTCCTTCCCCCGGGGTTTCATGGAACGTTTCGACATATAAGTGTTCGTCTGCGAGCAGTCAGTGGACAACAACAGATATAATTAGTAAAGTTTAGTACATATTTTGGACGTCATGTTGGGGCCTTGTCTATTTAACAACTGCAGTCAGGGCTGTCTTTAGGCTGATTTAACCCCACCCCGTTCACAAAGGGGGAAGGGGGGGGGGGGAATGGCCCAGCACTCGGGTTTCCACCTCCAGTTTTGAAGATAAAATAAGGAAGGAAGATGATTTCAATTTATATATCAGGAATATATGCATTAATTTGTATTTAAAAGTAAACCAGTATCTATGAATATTAGCTATATGTTGACATAAAACATGTTGCAGCAGAACTATTTGGTCCAAATCGAGCCCCAAAAGTACTAAGACCGACCATGGGCATTGTAAGTAACTTAACAGCCAGACATTCTGGTATCGTGGCACAAACAATAACGACAATAATTGGAACTGAATCTAAAAATAAACGTTTAAATTTAGGGCGATAAATGTAAATTCTGTGGAACAAAAACAAACAAAAATAACGGATTAAAATTAAAAAAAAACTCTTTATTACGCTCGGGTTGTAGGGTTACATTCTCATTTGATCACACGTGACTTTACGAGTAAAGGGGAGGTTATAATTAGATTTCATATTAGATATCAAGAATTTTAGCATCACACTGTTTTAAACATACAATAATATATTTTTTTATTAGCTTATATTGTTACCAAAAAAATAAAAGGTTTCCACAAAACTATAATTTTATGTTCAGGGGACCCTATCAGAATGGTTTCCGAATGGGGCCCCGCATTTACTGAGGCCGAACTTGACTGGAGTAAAACATTTTCTGACCGACCAAAGACGTGAAGAAATAAATATCAACTGAATAGTTCGTCAGGTACCATGCCAGATGGTGTAGGTGATCACGTCCTGCCAAAACTTCTAGTCCCCCGTAATGTTTATTAATTCGTTTGTTGACTTGTGTCCATGCGATGCTGTCAAACTGCCAAGTGCACTCTCTCTTTGTCGCCTTATATCTCTTTGTTCTTCTGTATTTCCTGTTGTGTCAGTATATCATTGCTTCCTTCTTCTCATAACAGACTACCCAATGAAAGTGAATTGATGACTTCTAATATAAGTAATATGCTTCCTTCGCGCACTGGCTTCCTTCAGGACATCTTCATTTCTATTTTTAGATGTCCGTGATATTCTTAATATTCGTCAGTAAAGTAACATCTCTATGGCCTTCGTGGCATTTCCTGCTTGCTAACGAATGTCTATGGGTCACTGTGGCGGAGTGAACTCATAAATGTGAATTTGGAAGGCACATGCTTCTACACTGAGTGCAACAATTTAGTAAGATGCGAAATGGTAGTATAGGCAGAATCACTGAGAATTACCGTCTCTCCGTTGAGGGAAGATTTTAGGCGCGGTCGGGCCTCAACGGGTTACTCAGAGCAACCCAGTGGCAAAAAAAAAGAATTGCACCACCAGTGGTCCCACTTCCTCCGTCGATTTTAAAAGCGGGTAGTAAACCTTACCGACCGACACTATAGAATATTTTGTCGGCTAATGTAGAAGAAACAGAAAACACATGTGACTGACACGCAAAAAATGCGTGAAGATACGGTAAATTGTCAAGAAAAGTAAAATAGGGCGTGATAAAAGGAGAGGTAGGAAAAACGGGTGAATTGACAGACAGTGTGACCGAACAATTCAAATCAACTCACCACATTCACTTTGGTAAACCAGGATTAGTTCTATATAACACTGAAGGACTCACTTACTTCCGTCGACAAACGTTTTATTTCAAGGACCGCTTTACTACTCTAAACTTCCGAGATGCATCTTCAATGTAAAGTTATTAATGTTCTTAAGTATTTTTTAATCTATTGATGCTGTAGCATTAACAAACTTAAGTTGAATAATAAATTGTCACGGGTTGCCTCCTTTGCTTTGCAGTATTGGTCCAACAGTGGCCAAAATTCAAGAGTATCTAAAGTGGGTCGTCGAAGGTATCTACCTTCGCGCAAGATTACTCTTGGCAGAGATGTAGATAGATGGGCAATGACGCTTCTATCCCAAGGGAGTGCGCACCTTATTATTTTCAGCTCGTCAAACCCCCACCTCTGATTTACTCTGTGGAATTATTATTATTCTGGTATAGCTTTGTTTAGAGTGTGTTTAGTAAATTGACTGAGCCAAACATGCAGTACATTTAAAATGATTGAAGCGAAGGTAAATTTGTATATTAACAAATAACAGATTTAATAATCATTTAAGTCTAACAAGGTTTTAGAAAATTTGAATATGGAATTATAAGCAAAAAAGGTTTTCATCACGAATGTGATGGGAAGTTAGTTTTAAAGTAAGTCACTTGGTAGCTTATAGGGTTACTTAACTTCCTATGGTATGTTCTGCTCTCGCTGAGGGGTTGGTTCTGTGCAGATGTGTCACTGGAGTTCTCGCGTCTCTGGTCAAGATTAAAGGCGCAGTTCGGTCCCAGAAATGTCAAGGAGTAACTGCCAACTGGTCCTGCGTTTCTACGTCAGTTCACTTCTACCTTCACTTTATTCCAGAGATTAGTACCCTACTGGTACCACCAACAACTATGGTAAAAGAATAGAAACGAAACGCTCTCTTGAGTATTGCGTTTTCCGACATATACCTATGTACCTCTCATCTTCCTATACCACCATACCATTATCTCAGAATTTACCCTCGATTAAAATTAAACTTAATCTCTCGAGATATAACTTTCGTTTCATTTAAATTGAACAGCTTTAAATTTACTTTACATTTAAATGAAAGGTTAAAAGTACAGATATAATATGTTTACATTTACATTTCCACTGACAGAAAAGTGTTCACCATATAAATTGAATATATTTTCATTTACATTTACACTGATTGAAAAGATTTGAAGTAACAAGAAGAGACATGGTCGCAACCAGACTATACGTCAAGGCCTAAAATCCCACCCCCTGCGGACCCAAGAAACACAGTCCCAACTAAGATGGCTTGGCCATGTCTGCAGAATGGGAGAAGATCGGCTACCACGACAAGCATGGGAAACAAAGAGCCAGGGATTCAGATTCCTTGGACGACCCAGAGTCCGCAGGGAGGACAACATTAGACAATCTTTGAAGGACCGAGGACTAGAATGGAACCAGGCCAGGAGGAAGACAGCCGATAGGATAGTCTGGCGCGCTCTCTCTCTCTCTTCCAAACCTCTACACCTCACGGTAGAAGGGGAATGACTAAGTAAAAAGAAAAGCTTAGAAACTTTCATTAATTTTAAAGTGAATATGTTTACATAGACTTTAACACGGGTTTGAAGCTGTAAGTATTATACTTTGAATGTACATCATTTCTTTCATCTTTCCCTCCCTGCTCCATATAGAACTTGGGACTTAATTATGCTTTTAGCTCTCTTTAACAGACTAGCAGCAAAGCAGTCACCAGCCTTTGCAGTGGTGGTTCATGAAATCATCATTCTATACGCTGAGGTTGCCAGCCTCAAATGACTTGGGCATCCACTAGCGATTTTCACATTTTAATATTCACATGGTAATATATACATTTAGTTCACGTGTTAATAATGAAAAATATCGAATGTAAAATGACAACTTACGCCAATCCTGGCTCACAGACTTTTTGCTCAGATGAGTGAAGTTAATGCACTTGATTAGGCCTCTTACACGTGTTCTTGGGGGTCGTTACTTTTTATAAGATAATTCCCTCTATGACTCCGTGTGTTCAGTTTCCTCAGACAGTGGCTTTCCTTATTAAATTGATAGAGTTTTCCTGGGCTGTTTTGTAAGTCCTTATGAATACTCCAATAAAAGGTGTCCGGTCTGATGAGATGGAATCCTGATTCTAACTACTGGCAAGTCTGGTGTCTTTGGCAAGCGATTATCAGAGTGAAATAACACTGAAACGTTTCAGGTTATAAGCCTGTCCTACCCCCCGCATCTGTTTGTTATGCAGCTGCTCAGGGCTCCAATCATTTCAAATAAAAATGTTGGGTGGGGTAATTTCAAAATATTCCGACATGGAATAAATTTGAGCGTGATGTAGAGGTCACCTCTCCCTTATATGGTATGAAAACATCCGATTGCCTGGCAGGCGAACTCACTAACACATCTGTAAACTCATACGACAATGTGTTTCAGATGTAACAAATTAATACTATCTTGTAATCTTGTCATAACAAGTCGCACAGGAAGCGATTAGATCATCCTTGTCCGTACAAAATGTGTCATCCAGACAAGTAATTTCTTGCCTGTCGCGCACCCTAGCTTTATCAGCAATTAGACAAATACGCTGGCGATATTCGTGTCAATCGGTAGCGGCCAAGGTTGGGTACACGCGAATATGCCTGTCGTTTCAATATTGCATCACCTGTCTACTATCTTCAGCAGGGATGGTGTTGTGAAACAAGTTGTGTAAACCCACTACTTTGTTAAATCCCTATGTCGAGAGCCCAACCAATCAACGAGCACCGTTCACCAGTCGCTGAGCCAGAATAAATTACAAGAAGTTACGCCAGGAAAAAACTTAAGCCCTGTTTTTTCGGATGTGGGTCGCGGCCATCTTGTTCACGCAATATGGCGGAAAAAACGGAATAAAATTAGCCTGTACGAGGCATGAGACCAAACTGCAGACAGCCAATCAGCTTGCCCCACCAGGAACCAACCAAACGCTTTCTTTAAGCTGTAGAAGTTACTTCACCTGCCTATATAATCGGGCGGATTTTATGCATAATCACACATCACCGACACGACGCCAGAGATACCGACCGACTGAAGAGGAGAAGCTGTCACCTTGATTTATAGCTTACCTGGGTGCATTGACCTGCAGCCTGCTTCACTAAGTCGAGTCAAAACCTGGCCGGTTTAAAAATCTTAGAGGGTAAATATATTTTTACTATAAACTGGTAGGAACATAGGCCTTCAGCAGATAATACAGTGTTGGTATTTGTTGTGTGTCATTTATATTACCTACACCTGTATATATTTAATATATTTTGGTTCACTATGAATATATCAGGTTACTGATTGTATCTTGGGGGAATTAGGTATAATGATTGTATTTCCTGATATAATTGAATAGACGAAGACTAATAGGACTCATACTTCAATCTATTGTCTCCTATAACTTCAGTCTATTGTCTCAGATAACTCCAAACTGAAATATAACCAAAACAGTCCTTGTTAGGACTCAACCTATTGTCTTCTATAACTTCAATCTATCATCTCAGACCAACTGAAATATATCCAAAACAGTCCTTGTTAGGACTCAATCTATTGTCTCCTATAACTCAATCTATTGTCTCCTATAACTTCAGTCTATTATCTCAGATAAAACCAACTGAAATATAACCAAAACAGTCCTTGTTAGGACTCAATCTATTGTCTCATCTAACTCCAATCTATTGTCCCATATAACTCCCACCTGAAATATAACCAAACAGTCCTCGTCTCATATACTCCTATCATAAGAACATAACAATATTGTTAGGATATATGTTACCAGCTAGTATAGCACTTGTCAGAGAGGGCCTGGTATATTATAGGGGGAAGGAAATGGTTGTATCACACCTAGGTGTACATATTATTGGATGTATTCATGTATTGAATTTATATTATGGGATGTATTCATGTATTGAATGTATTCATGTATTGAATTTATATTCTTGAATGTATTCATGCATTGCATTTATATTATTGAATGTATCCATGCATTAGTTTATCAGAAAGAATGTTTTGCAAGTAGACACCTGTCTTGTCTCGCTATTGCTAAATCATACTGAGCCATGTTGTCATTCATCCTACATGCAGACACCCGAGACACGCTCATTTCACCCACACTAGAAATAGGTGGGCTTGAGGACAGAAATTAGCCCCTATTTTTACTTGTTACAGGTTTTATTCGTGTCATCAAAACTGAGATCGTGGGTCGTCAATCCAGCTGCCTGGAACTCCGCAGGAGCATAGAGGTTGCACCGAATCTACAACTTTGGTCCCCCTCAGTCTTGGGTGGGCTGAAGGAACGATCCTCAGCCGGTTTTGTGTCAACCAAACTAAGAAGGACAGAACTTTTGAGAGATGAGTACACATTAGTACCATTTCCGGCGGCAATTGTGAGCAAAGTTAGTGTCAGTGACGAGAAAGTGATTTAGCGTAGAAAGAGACAAGATTAACAGCATAGCTAATAAATGATATATATACTTAATTAACAGCACAGCTGATACATGTAATATAATTGAATAACAGCACAGCTGATACAATTTTTGTTCCTATAATTGGAAAACTTGTTGTAATATATTTACATATTTATATACATATAAATATTTGTAAATCATATGTAAATTTACAAATCCATTACATTCCATTTTTCAACATCCACCCTTCAGTACAAGAGTAGATAGTGTATATACTAAATAAATAATAAGGAAATTGTATTTGAAGACTTGTCAATTTTATCATTGTTAAGTAAAATATGTTTCCTTGTCTTAATATCACAGTTAGTTATACAGCGGTGGTGGCAATTTATGTCGGTCTCCTCTCTACTAATTTTTCGAGATCAGATCATTCACAGCCGTAACTAATTTGTGATACCAGTAGTTCTCTCAGACACTGGGACTTCACCACTTTCTGCAGAAATTCTATTTCTGTAATTGTCAGTACTATACTGATCCTACAGCCAAATAAAAACTTCACGCCACACTGGGGGCTCGTTCCTGGGATATTTATGTATATCTTGAGCCATACTTAGTCTATTCATCTATCTACACTCTATCTTGTGCCACCCATAGATAACAAAAGAAACAAATTTGTGAAAAAAATTCTATAATAGGATTTTTTATTGTTTTCTTAGGAGGAGTACCATTTAGTGCTCAGTAAATAGTTGATGCTCACAAAGTTGCACGGAAATGTTTTGTTCAATTAAATTAATTAAGTTTAAGTACAATAATTTGGTTACAGTAAATTTACATACCCTCTCTAAGTAACGCCATGGCTGATCTAGTGAAGTTCAGGACTGCGATCATGCAGATGGGTAAGGAATTAAACATGACAGGTGATGCTCTTACTCAGTATGTCACAACAGAAGTGGACAAACACATGGATAGGGAAGAAAGAAAGTTGCAATTAGAGAGAGAGAAGACAAAAGACTGGAAGCTGAGAGAGAAGTCAAAAGACTGGAAGCTGAGAGAGAAACCAAAAGATTAGAAATTGAAAGCAAGAAATGGGAGGCTGAAAATGAGGCAAAGAAAACTGAAGCTGAGGAAAGGAAATTACAAGCAGAGAGAGACCATCGGTTGAGATTAAAAGAGCTTGAAATTCAGGCAAATACTAGCAATAATGGTGGTAGCTCACCTCACTCTGAGAGTAGCTCCAGCCAGAGCACCTCAAGTGGGGCCATGAATTTTCATCTGGACCCATTTGTCGAGAAAGAAGACGCCATTGAGTCGTACCTGGATAGATACGAAAGACTTGCCACTATCTATTGCTTAGTGAAAGAAAAGTGGAGTCTTAAACTATCTCAGGGATTGAGAGGTGTGGCCTACGATGTATATTTGAAGCTCTCAAGAGATGACCAGGAAGATTATGAAATCCTGAAGCAGGCACTGCTTGTGAGGTATGAAAAGAACTCAGAATCATATAGAAAGAAATTCCGAACAGCTAAACTTCTTCCAGGAGAAAACTATCACCAATTCTCTGCTAGATTGGAAACCTATTTGGAAAAATGGATTAGTTTAGGAAAGTGTCAGGATCTGAAAGAAATGATAATGATGAAGCAAGTGAAAGAGTCCATGCCTCAAGAAATGTGGAAGTTTATCATGGAACAAGGAGCAGAAAGATTGGAAGATATTGTAACTGTTGCTGAGAGATATCAAGCAGCTCAGGCAGAATTATTAGGAAATAAGAAGAAGCAGGGTGAAAACTTCAAATCATCACAAAACTATACCAAATATGAACACAAGGACCATATCACAAGGAACAAACAAAGATTTGACCAAAAGGACAAAAATCCTCTAAGATCGGATAAGACACCTTACCGCAAGGAAGGAAAGTGGTGTAAAACTTGTCTAATGAGTAACCACAATACTGCGGACTGCAGAAGGAAGAATCCTCCTCATCATGCTGCATGTCTTACAACAGGGAAGCAGGGAAGGAAGGAAATGGCAGTAAGTCAGAAGGACTTCCATCATCCCCCTGTCTGTGAGGAAGTGACCGTGAATGGCACTCAAGTGCTGTGTTTATATGACACAGGATTGGACTTTGATTCAGTTGTGTGCTCTTCTCTAGTGAGTCCTGACCAGATAACCACAGAAACAGTGGAAATCAGAGGACCGATCAAGGGAGCAAGAACCATGACATTACCCATAGCCCGAATCAACATAAGATCTCGCTATGTGGAAGGAGAAATCAAAGCAGCAGTGATGGACGACCCTATTTACCCTTTGATTCTGGGGTGTAGGTATGTTTTCCTTGGAGAACCTATAAAACCTGTAGTTATGGCAACAGTCCAGACCAGCGAAAGCTCCAGGAAAATGGAGGAGAATCCTATCAATACTCATCCAGAAGAGATGAAAAAGACTCAAGCAGCAGAAAGCACATTGAAGCCTTGCTTTGGCAAATTGCCGAAAGCACATAACCCTCCAGAGAAAGGAGACTTGTATATGAAGAATGGCCTACTATACAGAAAAGCTGGAACAAGACCTAAAGGACATGGACAGCTAGTAGTGCCAAAATCTTACAGGGAGAAGGTTATGACGCTAGGACATGCTATACCCTTCAGTGGACATATGGGAATAGGGGCCACTGGACAAAGGATAGCCTGTCACTACTTCTGGCCAGGAATTACAGAGGACATAAAAAGATATGTAAGATCCTGTCCAGAATGCCAAAGAGTAACTCCTAAGCATAGGACTGCACCAGCAACACTGGGAGAAATGCCCATTATGGAACCCCATTTGAACGTGTTGCAGTAGATATTGTTGGACCCCTCACTAGGACCAAGAAGAGAAATGCATATATCTTAACCTTGGTTGATACTTGCTCTATGTGGGGAGAAGCAGTGGCCATGTCAGCTATAGATTCAAAGCATGTGGCAGAGGCCCTGTTGACAATATTCACCCGATTAGGTTTCCCACATCAGATATTGACTGACAATGGTTCTCAGTTTAAGTGAAAGCTAACACAAGAAGTATTCAGGATATTTCAAGCCAGGCACTATCAATGTAGTCCCTACCATGCCCAAGGGAACGGTCAAGTAGAGCGGTTCAATGGTACGCTAATTTCAATCCTTAGAAAGTTGGCTAGTGAAAAACCTGATACTTGGGATACGTACTTACCTGCTGCACTATTTGCATATAGGGAAGTACCCCAAAATTCAACTGGATTGGCTCCAGCTACATTGTTGTTTGGAAGACCAATCAAAGGTCCGCTGGAAGCATTGCTGCGGACATGGACTGATGAAAAGATAGAGGAAACAGTGACTTCCTCATACCAGTACGTCAACGAGTTGACATCTCGATTGAAAGCAGGTTGGAAACTGGCCAATGATAACTTAAGACAGGCCAGGAGGAAGCATGCTGCGTACTACAACAAAAAAGCAAAGGATAGGGAACTGGAGGTGGGTGAAAAGGTGTTATTACTGTTGCCGAGCAGCAATAATAAATTGCAGATTGGATGGCAGGGACCCTATGTCATACTAGAGAAACTTTCCAGGACCAATTATAAGATTGACAAGAAAGGAAAGGAGAAGGTATATCATGTCAATCTTCTTAAAAAATACTATGACAAGGAATCATCAGAAGTTGCACATATCATGACCCTAGCCATTGCAACAGAAATGCAAGGTGAACCACTTCACTCTATGGAGTATCCACTCACAACTACAGAGGATTATGTTCAAGTAAATATTAGTGAACATTTAACTCCAGAGCAGAAGAAGAGGGTTCAGAAAGTGTTGGAAACCCATGCTGATGTGCTCACAGATATGCCAGGTCGTACGAATCTGTTAGAGTACGACATGAAGGTTACAGACCCTACCCCAGTATGCATGAGAACATACCCTATACCCTATGCGAAAGCCCAAGCACTAAGGGAGGAAGTTGATTATCTGTTGAAGGAGAAAATTATCTCGAAGTCAGACTCTCCCTATAGCTCAAGTGTGGTGCTATTGAGAAAACCGAGTGGTGAACACAGGTTATGTATTGACTACCGGAAGCTTAATGCGATCACAGAATCTCAGGTGGACCCATTACCTGACACCAACCAGCTGTTCTCTACACTAAGTAAGGCTAGGTATTTATCGAAGGTAGATCTAAGCAAGGGATACTACCAAATACCAGTGAAACCACAAGTTAGGAAAATGCTGACATTTAGTACACCAGACGGACACTACGAGTTTAATGTACTACCCTTCGGGCTGAAAAATGCTCCCAGTATCTTTTCAAGAATGATGAGGAAATTGTTGGATCCTCTACAAAATCCCCATATCACTAACTTTATGGATGACATTCTTGTTGCTACCAACACATTTGAAGAGCATATAGTAGCGCTCTCCATGTTGTTTGACAGACTGAGAGCCACTGGATTGACTGCACGTCCAACCAAGTGCTATATCGGTTGTAAGGAGTTGGATTTCTTAGGTCACACTATTTCTACAGGTCATATGTCTCCTGACCCAAAGAATATAGAGAAGTTAAAGAATGCACCCAGACCTCAAACGAAGAAAGATGTGAGATCATTGACGTCATTATGTGGGTTCTATCAGAAGTACATACCCCACTTTAACTCTCTGTGTGCACCATTAACTAACTTAACTAAGAAAGGACAGCCTGATAAAATCCAATGGAATGCTGATTGTGAAAAAGCTTACACAGAGCTAAAAGCAAAACTCACCAGCAAACCAATCCTTACAATACCCGATATCACACAGGAATTTGTATTAAGGACGGACGCTAGCAGTATAGGTATTGGTGCAACTCTCTTGCAGAAATCAAAAGCCCAGCCGGAGGAACTTTTACCAGTCGCCTACGCCAGTAGGAAGCTGAATGCAGCTGAGTTGAACTACTCGACCATAGAGAAAGAATGTTTGGCTTTAATGTGGTCCATCGACAAAATTTCACCTTACTTGTATGGGACACACTTCATTGTCCAAAGCGATCACCAACCTTTAACATTCTTGGCTGCATCTAAAAAGTTAAATTCGAGATTTTTAAGGTGGAGTCTGCTTCTGGCGCCTTATTCCTTTACCGTGAATTACATTCCGGGAAGAGACAATGTAGGAGCTGATTTTTTAAGTCGACACCCTATTATTCTGGAAGGACAGACGCAAAATGATTAACTACAGCAGGTGTTTACATTTCAGCTATGACAGGTCACAGCTAGGAAAGGATGGGGCTATGTCGTGGAACGAGTTGTGTAAACCCACTACTTTGTTAAATCCCTATGTCGAGAGCCCAGCCAATCAACGAGCACCGTTCACCAGTCGCTGAGCCAGAATAAATTACAAGAAGTTACGCCAGGAAAAAACTTAAGCCCTGTTTTTTCGGATGTGGGTCGCGGCCATCTTGTTCACGCAATATGGCGGAAAAAACGGAATAAAATTAGCCTGTACGAGGCATGAGACCAAACTGCAGACAGCCAATCAGCTTGCCCCACCAGGAACCAACCAAACGCTTTCTTTAAGCTGTAGAAGTTACTTCACCTGCCTATATAATCGGGCGGATTTTATGCATAATCACACATCACCGACACGACGCCAGAGATACCGACCGACTGAAGAGGAGAAGCTGTCACCTTGATTTATAGCTTACCTGAGTGCATTGACCTGCAGCCTGCTTCACTAAGTCGAGTCAAAACCTGGCCGGTTTAAAAATCTTAGAGGGTAAATATATTTTTACTATAAACTGGTAGGAAAATAGGCCTTCAGCAGATAATATAATGTTGGTATTTGTTGTGTGTCATTTATACTACCTACACCTGTATATATTTAATATATTTTGGTTCACTATGAATATATCAGGTTACTGATTGTATCTTGGGGGAATTAGGTATAATGATTGTATTTCCTGATTGAATAGACGAAGACTAATAGGACTCATACTTCAATCTATTGTCTCCTATAACTTCAGTCTATTGTCTCAGATAACTCCAAACTGAAATATAACTAAAACAGTCCTTGTTAGGACTCAACCTATTGTCTTCTATAACTTCAATCTATCATCTCAGACCAACTGAAATATAACCAAAACAGTCCTTGTTAGGACTCAATCTTTTGTCTCCTATAACTCAATCTATTGTCTCCTATAACTTCAGTCTATTATCTCAGATAAAACCAACTGAAATATAACCAAAACAGTCCTTGTTAGGACTCAATCTATTGTCTCATCTAACTCTAATCTATTGTCCCATATAACTCCCACCTGAAATATAACCAAACAGTCCTCGTCTCATATACTCCTATCATAAGAACATAACAATATTGTTAGGATATATGTTACCAGCTAGTATAGCACTTGTCAGAGAGGGTCTGGTATATTATAGGGGGAAGGAAATGGTTGTATCACACCTAGGTGTACATATTATTGGATGTATTCATGTATTGAATTTATATTATGGGATGTATTCATGTATTGAATGTATTCATGTATTGAATTTATATTCTTGAATGTATTCATGCATTGCATTTATATTATTGAATGTATCCATGCATTAGTTTATCAGAAAGAATGTTTTGCAAGTAGACACCTGTCTTGTCTCGCTATTGCTAAATCATACTGAGCCATGTTGTCATTCATCCTACATGCAGACACCTGAGACACGCTCATTTCACCCACACTAGAAATAGGTGGGCTTGAGGACAGAAATTAGCCCCTATTTTTACTTGTTACACGTTTTATTCGTGTCATCAAAACTGAGATCGTGGGTCGTCAATCCAGCTGCCTGGAACTCCGCAGGAGCATAGAGGTTGCACGGAATCTACATCTTTGGTCCCCCTCAGTCTTGGGTGGGCTAAAGGAACGATCCTCAGCCGGTTTTGTGTCAACCAAACTAAGAAGGACAGAACTTTTGAGAGATGAGTACACATTAGTACCATTTCCGGCGGCAATTGTGAGCAAAGTTAGTGTCAGTGACGAGAAAGTGATTTAGCGTAGAAAGAGACAAGATTAACAGCATAGATAATAAATGATATATATACTTAATCAACAGCACAGCTGATAGATGTACTATAATTGAATAACAGCACAGCTGATATAATTTTTGTTCCTATAATTGGAAAACTTGTTGTAATATATTTACATATTTATATACATATAAATATTTGTAAATCATATGTAAATTTACAAATCCATTACATTCTATTTTTCAACATCCACCCTTCAGTACAAGAGTAGATAGTGTATATACTAAATAAATAATAAGGAAATTGTATTTGAAGACTTGTCAATTTTATCATTGTTAAGTAAAATATGTTTCCTTGTCTTAATATCACAGTTAGTTACACAGCGGAGGTGGCAATTTATGTCGGTCTCCTCTCTACTAATTTTTCGAGATCAGATCATTCACAGCCGTAACTAATTTGTGATACCAGTAGTTCTCTCAGACACTGGGACTTCACCACTTTCTGCAGAAATTCTATTTCTGTAATTGTCAGTACTATACTGATCCTACAGCCAAATAAAAACCTCACGCCACAGATGGTCAGGTAAACAGAGGAGACAAAATATCTCTGAGAGGGGTGTAAGAAGGAAAATACAAAATATGTGCTACAGTGCGGAGAAAGAAAGAGGGTGCCGGTCACTGAAACACGTAAATAATCAATACAACAAATGTCCAGGATACGGCCGTAGTGAACAATAGAGCGACAAGAGAACAACCCAAAAGTCATTTTGTGATATAAATACGGACAGTGGTAGAAATAATAGAAGAAGCAAACAAAAAAATATTAACTCTTTTTAACACAAGCGTGAAAACGCGGTGCACTTTATTCTTTCAAGAACCACCTAGTGCACCCTTTCAGTTACCGTTAGATTTCAATACGTCCGCACTTTACACAAGATAAAACACATTTATTTGTTGCATCCAGGACTTGGAGCACTGAAAAAATAATGTCAGCCAATTTATAATGATTTGACATTTGTTACTTGCCAAAATGTGCGAGGAATGCAACGTCATCACAAGAACAGCTATGCTATGGACCCCGGAAGGAAAACTTTTGTTCCTTTATCCCCTCGTGGACTAATATCAACCAATCAATATCATTTAGCTCCACCAGGAGCATAGGCCTTCAACAAAGTCCTTCTGTTGCGTGGCATGAGCTCAAGGTTTCTTCGTGCCTTCTTCATCATTTTTATTTTTGTGTCCAGGTCTCTTCTCCATGTGTTTTCCCGTCTATCTTTACTTTCTATCTTATCTTGGATGGTTCCAGAACAAAGACTGCCTGGTAACGATATTAACATGTTTTCGTTAATGCGTGTCCAATCCATCGCCAGTGTTTTCTTCTCATCGTTGGCCGCACACTGGAATGTATCTAGTTCTTGTCATCATTTCTATATTAGCGTCATAATATGAGAGAAGAGACATGGTCAGCAACCACACGGTACGTAAACGCCTTAAAACGCATCCCTTGTAGACCCAAGTGGAACAGTCCCATTTACGATGATTTAGCCATGTCTGCAGAATGGGACAACGTCCGCTACCACCACAAATATGGGAAACCAAGAGCCAAGGATCCAGATCTCCAGGACGACCCATATCCTATCGCCTTACCTCTTCATACTCCTTATGGACGATGTCATCAAGGCATGTAAGGAGAGAACAAGAAAGTATTCAGTGGGGTACTGGAAGATGAGACAGGTCTATATTTCGGAGCTGGCATTTGCTGATGATGTTGCCCTGATTGCTAAATCAGAGGCACATCTCCAATCCAACCTGCAAGTCTGGAAGGAAGAGCTGGAGAAGAGAGGGATGGTCATAAGCAGCTCTAAAACAAAATCCATGGTGATATCACGAGAAGAAAGAAGACATCAGATTAAGCTGGGAGAACAGGTCCTGGAGCAGGTCGACCACTTTAATTACCTCGGAGCTATCATAGACCGAAAGAGAGGCATCAAAGAAGAGTTGGCCACTCGAAAAGCAGCAGCTGGGAGACTTTTTCAGGCCATAAATTGAGGATTCCTCAGCAATAGAGAGGTTGGTAAGAAAACGAAGATGGCTGTATACCGCTCCACCTATGTCCCAGTCTTGACATATGAATGCGAGTCATGGGCAATGACTACAACCCATAAAAGCCAGATCCAAACCTCAGAAATGAGGTATCTGAGGAAGGTGGTTGAAGTAACAAGAAGAGACATGGTACGCAACCAGACGATACGTCAAGGCCTTAAATCCTACCCCCTGCAGACCCAAGTAGAACAGACCCAATTAAGATGATTTGGCCATGTCTGCAGAATGGGAGAAGATCGGATACCACGACAAGCATGGGAAACAAAGAGCCAAGGATCCAGACACCGAGGACGACCCAGAGTCCGCTGGGAGGACAACATTAGACAATCTTTGAAGGACCGAGGACTAGAATGGAACCAGGCCAGGAGGAAGACAGCCGATAGGATAGTCTGGCGCTCTCTCTTCCAAACCTCTACGCCTCACGGTAGAAGGGGAACGACTAAGTAAGTAAGTAAGTAAGCCATGTTTTGATTTAAACTGTGCTATCCACTTAAATCTTGGACACACAATACAAACATGTGGAGATAATCTGACCGCATTTCAGACATGAGACAAAATAAGAATAAAAATAAGCACGCGTTTTTCATTATAGCATGTTGTGGACAGATAAACATAAAAAAGCTTTAATAAGACATAATGTATCATTATAATGTTTATTGTGAGTTTGTGTTTAAAAATTGATCATGGCGTCTATTACGAAAGCAGAAACCAAAAAAAAAATCGGTCACTGAAAAACTAGGCATAAAAGGAGTAATAATGAAGGAAATAAAAATCAGGTCAATGAACAATTTTGTACATAAAAAGAGAGATATCATGTGATCAAAAACCATAATGGGGTCAAAGAATGATGATAAACGTACAAGTGAACGCATCGATGAAAGGGAAAACGAAATGTCAATAAATCAGTCTCTAGGCATGACTTGCCACGGAATGAGATTTAAAATGTTCGACATCCATTATACGAGGCAACACTCGATGCGGATAAACACAGGATTTTATTTAGTTTGATGTGGCAGAAGCAACTTAAATCATATGGAAAAAATAAGCAGGCAGTAGGATACGACATTTTCGGTGAAAATCAATCTTTCCTGGTAAAACGTCCAGACGAGAATGCGGAAATCGGGTGAATTTCTAGTTTACTGCAAGTCTAGAAATGTGTTTGTGAATGGAGGAAGTGCCAAAACGGAACAAATTAGGACATTAATTATTGAAACATTAAATTGCAAGTCCACATTTATTACCTTAAAATAACACACCCAATTGTCCCCAAAACATGAGAGCTAACAATTATCTCAATCATACATCACAATGGTCATGTAAAAATGAGTATGGTCATGAGTAAAACGAAATGTTCAATTTTATAAATAAAACATACACCTATTAAATGATTTCCACACTCTGTTAATTCTGTCACTCTCACGCAACAACTGCCATAATTTGCTCTAGCCCCAAAATTTCGCTCAATTATCATTCATACTTACTTTTTTTATAGGAGGAATCTGTACATTCACAGATGGAGAAATTTGTAACAAATGAGTTTCCATTATAAATTTTAATTGTGAAGTTATATTTTTAATACCGCTGGCGCGTCTTTCAATTTTGGAAATAGTGGAATGTACAAATTCTCCTCCTTGCTCTCCATGCATGCCCATTCCAAAGCCATGAGTTCTGATCCAGTCTGCGCAATGTTTTTCTAATATGTGCTGTTTAGGAATTGTCTTACTGGGGAATAGCTTTCTGAACAAAGACATATATGTCTCTATTGATGCTGTTATTGATTCTTTACTAATTGGGTTTACTGTGTGATATTTTGTTGTGTACTTTCTCAAATAATTCGTTCAGTGAGTTGAATTGTTCTTGGGCAATAAAAGCAATGTCAGTTATATCTTGTTTGTCTGTAATTTTCAGTGTTTGTGTTATGATTGCTCTTGTAAGACCTTTATAAACTTTTTGTGTGAGATATCTGTGGCAGTGATTCCCTATGAATGCTCTGCTATGATAAGCCTGTGGTATGATTTTGTGTTTGGCTAGTACCTTGTCCAAGTTTGAGCAAACTGGACCAGACCTAGCACACAGATCTTGAAACTGAAGTTTAGCCAGCGCATCTTGTGCATTTTCAAGTCTAACTTTAAAACTATCTGTCTCCTCCTTATCCTCACAAAGTTCAATACCTGCTTGAAAAAAAATTCAATTTTACCTTCTAATTCTTCTGCCTGTTTCCAGTTCCTACCAAATCTCTTCAAGTTCTTAATAGTACTAATGTTTGCATGTATCTCTTGCGAATTCTCAAATATCTTTGCATCTATTGTATCGGCTACCTGTTCTAGAAGTCTGTGGTGTTTCAAAACAATGCCTAATAAAATATGAAGGTAAGGAGGAGCTACATTTAGAATTTCAATCTCTAACATTGGTTTGTGTAAACAATTATGATAATGTGCCACTTGCCTTTTATTCCCTTTCCCATATTTCATATATCTATTGTAATCTCTTATCAACATGGCCAAACTTCTTGGTTTGCAAGTTGTATGCTCTCTGGATGTCTTTATTTCCTTGTTTTGCTGGAGACACCACAGACATGGGTATGTTCCTTGAGCTCCAGATAAACCAAACATTTTCATCAAAAAGTCATAATCCCCGAATAAGAAAACAACAACTTTTTTACCATCCCACTCTAAATTTTTTAGTGACTCTATCTGAGCTTCCATGCCATTCATAAATATTTCTAAATTATCATATGTATCTCTGACTCTAGCCATGGATAAAAGGATGGTATTAGATTTAGAATTTGGTTTCTCTAAATTTACTACCTGCATTGTAACTTTGAACTATGAATGAAAGAAGATATACAAACAGTTGCTTAGAATTCATTGGCAGCCGTTGTGTGCACAGGATTGTCTACCAAAGAACACTAATGGAACAGTCCTTATCTCACACACAATAAAAAAAGACATTCATATTATAAATACAAGATTAACAAGACTTGAAAGATAGATCAAAGTATGTGGAAGTAATCTATCTATAGCTTTACATGTTTTATGACGCTTATATACGTAGCTAATTATCATTATAAATGAATGAGAATGCAAAAACAGATGGTGCTTTACAAAAAGTTATTTTTTACAACCTTATTTAAGATTTGCGAGTATTAGGAATGCGTTTACAGTGATTTAAATGTTATAAAATCTGGTGACAATATGCTTGTTCTTGTAATGCCAAACTCACAAAACTCACTACCACACATTCTCTAGATATGAAAAAAAAAAAAAAGTAATAATAATCTTTAGCTTCCCTTCGAGAAGTCTTTATAATTATTAAACTCATTCGAATGGGCCGATTTTTAGATATTACATTAATAAATAGATTACTTTTGTTATGAATTTCCTCAAATGATGACGCTGTTTTAAAAAGTCTGTAACTCCGTCAAATATAATTTCAAACAAATAAAAATGCAATCAAAAATAGAACACAGAACAAAGTTATAGTACACAAAAGAATTTTAGCGCTGTGTTTATCCAGAACGAGTGTGTAATGATTTATATAATTACTGATTTTACACATACGTCAGCTGATTTTCCTTGCCAAAACTAGCAGTAGGCATTTACGGTGCAAGGATGTTTATTACCCGGTGTCAGAATTCCGGTCACCGAAACTAAAAGATCGCTCTGGTATAGGGTACAAACAGCCGTGTACTCTCGGACAACACAACGCGGGCAGCACAAACATCTCCTTGTCTCTTTGTCATATTATTCCATTTTGTTACATGTGGAGCATATTGGATGTAACTTACTGACTACTGATTTCTGTTTTCGGACATGTATTTAGCCCTGACTACGAGATCCCCACAACTTCCTCTCTCACCGTTATCCTCCAAGTGTACCTAAATTACTACTGTTCTCTTCCCCTTGGATTCCAGTCAGGGGTATTTTGGCTGTACTGTTTGGCTATTTTCTAAAGGGGTGTCCAATCCCTCTCCACATTTTCTCGGTAACATTTTAGGAGCCGCTTGTAAAAGGTATATGTCACACTGGAAATAAATGTAGGACACAAACTAAACATTCAAGTTCAAGTAAATTAACAAGGCAGTTATTGGGTCGGACTCAGTTCATGCTTAAGGAGGTCCAAATGACGGCTACAAAACATATGGAGAAATTAGAGGCCTCGACCCTTCAGGGGCTGGTGTAGATATACTGTCCTAGTGATGCAGGAGTACGTGGCAATGAGAGAGCGTCCTTCTTCGTTCACACTCAGACGTCAACTTTTATGTGATCAAAGAAGGCAGTGGTCAGCTTGATGCTTGTGATATCTCCGCATAGCTTTTCTGGGACCCAGACCCTAACCTTAACCCTAACCCTAACAGTTCTTGCAGTAGTGGTTCATGAAATCCTCATTCTATATTCTGATGTTACCAGCCTCGTATGACTTGGACATCTCCTAGCAATTTTCACATTTTAATGAATGCAAAATATAGCATTATAAAATGTACAGCTCACCCCAAATATCTTTTGGGA
Source organism: Oreohelix idahoensis (assembly GCA_024509875.1). Lineage (NCBI taxonomy): Eukaryota > Metazoa > Mollusca > Gastropoda > Stylommatophora > Oreohelicidae > Oreohelix > Oreohelix idahoensis. Next base: position 53,553 of record JAMPIV010008110.1, on the reverse strand, counting down.
TTACCGACTTCTGGCTCAGAGAAATAGTTAAGGCAATATGATTAAGATGCTTCTTACATGTGGTCTGGGGTGTTACTTTACAATAGGCTCAAACTATGACAAGTGTTAAGGTTCCTAGGGTTCCAGGCTTTCCGTATTAATAAAGATAGAGTCGTCATTGTGTAAATTCACAAGATTCTCAAACACTTTGTCCGGTCATTTAAAGTGGAATCCTGATCATATTCCCTACTCCAGCTTGTATGGCTGCTTTCTAAACGAGTTGATATTCACTGTGCGGTAAACTCACAAGGCGCTAAATTATAAGGAAACATTCGGCCTTCATGAAAATTGCTACTATATGACAAGGCTCCAGTCAGAAATGTTGTATGTTTACATCTCAAATGTCAAGCCAATCACATAAAAAATTCGTATATTTCCCCTTCTCTCACGTTAAATAACCGAGTAACAATCGCAAAAATAAATGTATTGTTTTACAAGTCACCGTATATGGAATGCCAGCTTCCGCCTATTACCGATCACGTTTACACTCACGACTACATAATCTATCCCAGGTAATCTCTTTCATGATGGATAATTATTCTCTGACCCGTCTTGTCCGGAAATGGTTATCTTATTTACCCAGTCTCTCGTACACATGGTCTGCTCGTAAATGTGTTACAACATTTCATCCCACAGATACAGGAGTCACTGGGGGTTCAAACGAAAGTGATTGATTACCCTAATAAGCAAAAGATGGTCGCTGACGTCCTGACATGACAAGAATTGAGGGAAGGGAGTGTAAACAATAATTAAATACAGTAAATTAGACATAACGCAATAATGTCGGCGATAAACATGAATTCTTTAAAAAGAGAACGGACAATACTGTCACTAATAGTTACACTCGATTTATAAATAGTATTATTATGCACATTTCCCATTTACCCCTCCCCCCACACCTCAAAGGGGTTAAGGAGAGGGTGATCTTGGTGCGACAGCATTAATGTCCGTAAGCATAAAATATAACAACAACAAATAATATGAAACAACAACAAATTCAACTCATGGAAATTCCAATCTAAATATTTTGTTGTAAATACTTAAGGAAAATAACACACACAAAATTATGATGTATGTGTAACACACCTATTTTTTGTAAATACGAGGGGCGTTCAGAAAGTAATGCACCACATCGTTTTTCTCAGCTAATAATGAAGATAGAAGCATGAAATTTTGCACACTTCAAATATGGCATGTGCCAATTGTGTGCACTAAATTGCACTGCAACGGGCCAAATAATACGGCTGCCCTAAACCGTTGAAATGGAGCGTGTTAGCAAATTGCGTTATAAGCAGCGAATTGTGATAGAATTTCACGTTGCAGAGAAGGAAACTGTTGTGAACATTCACAAGCGTCTATGTGATGTGTATGGAAGTTTTGCAGTCGACAGGAGTACAGTCAGTCGCTGGGTTCAGAGAATCAAAGAATCAGGAAGTGGAGATACAGAGCTGCTTGATCGGCCGCGCTGTGGACGTCCTGCCACAGCCACCAACGCAGAAATGTTAAAATGTGCTGAGGGCATTATTCTTACTGATAGGCGAATCACTACTCAACAATTGGCCTTACAGCTGTCAGTCAGCATTGGTAGTGCAAATGCAGTTATAAAAACTCTCGGAATTTCTAAGGTTTGCGCAAGATGGGTTCCTCGAAGTCTCACAAATGACCACTGTCGCATAGAGATTTAAGAACAATAAATTTTCTATATTCTTTTCTTATTCTACCCGTGTCCTCTACTTTATTATCGCTCTTTTATCCTTGTCCTGTTTTTTTTCTCATTCGTTCGTTTGCGACTAAATATTATTTTCTCATTCAAACTTTCGCCTGTTTCTATTCTCATTTAGAACGCATTTATTGCATAATCGTGTCAGTCCCTCAACGGGACAAAATACTGTGAAATTCGTCTCGATAGACACGGGATGGCAGACATATCGTCTAACATTTTCATCTGACAGGGCGCTCTACGGTTAAGTTTCTCGGCGAGGTGTGGAAACTGCCATCCGCATCGCCCAGAAATGAGACAGGTCGTCGTAGAAGGTGTGAAGACGCACGTTTGGCAATTATGGGCAACGTCTAAGTTAATGGGAAGTGTTAAGAGAGAGAGAGAGAGAGAGAGAGAGAGAGAGAGAAACAGGAGAGGGGAGACAGGGGTTTTGGAAATAGCGCGCATCCTTTGTCTGTTTCATATATCTACCCCGGAGTAGAAACTGGATTTCATTCCATCTCCAAGTTGCAGTAGACGTGATCGCTTCGTTCTAGATACTTATATTTATAAGTGAAACTCTTAGTTTCGTTGTGATACTCGTAGTTCTGGTTTGAGGTAATATAATATATCTAGTATTTTGTGAGTGATTTAAGTCTTAAATTGCCTATTATATTTCACTAGTTTCTTTTGTGCAGAAGAAATTAATTTATAAGTCTGTTATATTCTCTAGTGACGTGTTTCAGTGGAAAGCAGAATAAATTATAATTTCTAGCTTAAACTCATTGTCGCATAGAGATTTATGATCAATAAATTTTCTATATTCTTTTCTTTTCTGCCCGTGTCCTCTACTTTATTATCGCTCTTTTATCCTTTTCCTGTTTTTCGCATTCGTTCGTTTGCGACTATATATATATTTTCCCATTCTAACGTTTACCTGTTTCTTTTCTCTTACTGAGAACGCATTTTATTACGTCAGATGTCAGTCTCTGCATGTGAGCGAATAGTGTGAAATTCGTCTCGACAGACATGGGATGGCAGACATATCGTCTAACATTTCCATCTGACACGGCGTCCTTCGGCCAGTTTTTGGCTTGAGGTGGGGAAAGCGCCAGACATACATCGCCAGAATAGCCGTATGTCGGAGAAGGCGTTAAGACGCGTATTGACAGGTTATGGCGGGCTTCTGAGTTAATGTGAAGTTTTAGGAGAGGGGAGATACCGGCGCTATTTCGGATTTCGAAATAACGTGGGATGCTTTGTCTGTTTCATATATCCTAGCAGGAGTTTAAACGTGACTTCATTCTGTTCTCCAAATTTGCAGTAGACATGTTGTTTCGTGCTAAAGAGAATAAGCTGTATAGCGAAGTCTGAGTTTGTTTCGGAAATTTTGCCGAGCTTCTAGACTACCAATAAATATAAGCGTATCATTCAAAGTTTGTGCGATCGCCTGTAGTTCTGTGTGGAGGTAACTATTATATATCTAATTGTGTTGAGTAATCTAGTGATAAATCGCTTATTTCATTTTACTAGTTAGATTTCTGTGCAGAAGAAATTAATATTAAGTCTGTTATATTCGCTAGTCGACATGTTACAGTGGAAAGCAGAATATATTATAATTTCTAGCTTAAACTCATGCAGCTGTAAATGAATTAAATTAAACTGCGAATAATCAGTCGAGAATATTTTAACTAACTTATAACTGCACTGATTCATCATTGAGTATTGACAAAATACGTATGTATTTCTAATTCATGATGACTGGTTTGTGAATATAACTTATTTCACGGGAGATTTAAATGATACGACAAGCTCTACGCTTGCAGTTTATAATGTAAGTTATAACCGAGGGAATAGTCTGTATAAGTATTTTATATGTTGTTTTCTCTTTATTCAGTGAAACTGGGGTGACCCAACTTTGCCAGCGTTGAGTACTGAGTAGTATCTGTGAAGAACATAAACATTTTATTCTTAAAGACTGGGGTGTATAAAGTAAAACCTGTCTGGCATTGCATTGGCATCCAGAACGACAGAGTACCCATTCCATAAACTTTAAGATTTAAATAAAGTAACGGGCCTATCGCGCCAGATTTAATTCTTCCTGAGAGAAACCTGAATTACATTTCAGCCCTTGTGGCAAGTAAAATATTACAATCAATAAACATTACGAGGGAGTTGTGACTAGTATGTGGTGTGACCGAATAAAATCCTATACTGAGAGAAGGCAGTTACCTGACATTCCTAGTTACTAGAAATCTAAGCTAATGACACTTTGCTCGCTGTTAACGTTCGTACCTGGACAATTTTAATGTGACAGAACCAGATATCCCTAAATAAGAAATACCAAGGAAACGTTCCCTGAAGAAGCGAATTCAACCTATCTTTTTGGAGCTGGGGTTCCCTCGGCCAATGTCTAACCCTGGAGATTCTGAATGTGCATGTCCTAAAAATTGTTTGTCCAGAAGTTGCTACCCAAGCTGTAAGTACGAACGAAAGCTAGTGATCACGGCTGACTGAATAGAGTGAATGCAGGACTGAGCGATTCTTTTATTGTTGTATTTTGGCACCCATTGTTTTTTTGCTGTCTTAAATTTCTTTATGCAAGTGTTGTTGCTAACAATATTTTTCCTTAGGATAGATCAGCGTATCCAAGTCTGTTCATACCTTTAAAGGGAAATCTTAGACTAAATCATGTGTATCCGTGACTCTTTGGGGCTATCACTTTTCTTCTAACAGGACTGTGGGCTATACATCGAGGGAAAAGATCATACCAACGGGTCTATCATTTTTGTAGCAATTCATTGACTTTATGACTATTTGTATATGCTGGATGTGATTTTATGTGTTGTGATGGAATTTTATTCTGATAATTAAAATTCATTAAACTTAATCAGCGTGTCGGGTCAGCTCGTTCCAGAATATCTATATATTTTCATTGTCATAGTTCACGTCTGTGTGTCTGTTGTAGTCACTTATGTGTGTGTATGTGAGGAACAGATATATTAATATATATTATATTAGATTTTTCTGACTAATCTAACTCTGTTGTAGATGATAGGCTGACTGAGAGAAGCTTCTCAAGTGTCAGAGACAGAATCTACTATATTTCCTCCACCTCACTCGTGAAATCTATTTCTATTTTATCACCTCCCACTGAGCTATCGCTTATCTCTATGTCTATTCAGAAAGGACCAAACTAAGTCTTAATCACCTATCACAAATCTACGACACTCATGCAGCTATAAAAGATTTAATTTAACTGCTAAATACTCAGTCGAGAATATTTTAAAACTAACTTATAACTGCACTGATTCATCATTGAGAGTTGACGAAATACGTATGTATTTCTAATTCATGATGATTGATTTTATGAAAATAACTTATTTCACGGGAATTTTAAACGATAAGACAAGCTCTACGCTTGCAGTTTATAATGTAAGTTATAACCGAGTACATAGTATATATAAGTATTTTATATGTTGTTTTTTCTCTTTATTCAGTGACACTGGGGTGACCCAACTTTACCAGCGTTTTAGTACATGAGAAATATCTGTGAAGAACTAAAACATTTTTTTCTTAAAGACTTTGGTGTATAAAGTAAACCTGTCTAGATTGCGTTGGCATCCAGAACGACAGAGTACCCATTTCATAAACTTTGAGATTTAATGAAGTAACGGGCCTATCGCGCCAGATTTAATTATTACTGAGAAAAACTCAAGTACATTTTCAGCCCTTGTGGCAAGCAAAATATTAATATCAGTAACCTTCCGACGGAGTTGTGACTAGCGGTGGTGTGACCAAATAAAGTCCTATACTGAGAGAAGGCACCGACCTGACATTCCTCATTACTAGAAACCTAAGCTATTGACACTGTGCTCGCTGGTAACGTTCGTGCCTGGACAATTTTTATGTGACTTAAACAGATATCCAACAATAAGAATACCCAAGAAAACGTTCCGTGTCTTTTTTGGAACTGGGATTCTCTTGGCCAAGACTACCATTGGAGAGTCTGTATGTGCATGTCCTAAAAATTGTGTTTCCAGAAGTTGCTACCAAAGCTGTAAGTACGAATGAAAGCACGTGATCACGGCAGACTGAATAGAGTGAATGCAGGACTGGGTGATTCCTTTATTGTTGTATTTTGGCACCCATTTTGCTGTCTTAAATTTCTTTATGCAAGTTTGTTTGGTTGCTAACAATATTTTTCCTTAGGATAGATCAGAGTATCCAAGTCTGTACATACCTTTAAAGGGAAATCTTAGATTAAATCCAATGTATCCGTGACTCTTTGGAGCTATCTCTGATTTCTATGTCTATTCAGAAGGGACCAAACTAAGTCTTAATCACCTATCGCAAATATACGACAACCACCGATTGCAAAGGAAAGCAATTTCTTCTGAATTGTTGGAGCGTTTCAATGCAGATGGAGAGAACTTTTTGGCTAAGATCGTTACAGATGACGAAACCTGGGCACATCATTTTGAACCTGAGACAAAAAGACAGTCAATGGAGTGGCATCATCCGCAACCACCACGAAGAAAGAAATTCAAGATAATTCCTTCAGCTGGAAAGGTCGTGATCACTGTCTTTTGGGACATTGAAGGTGTGATTCTTGTGGACGTTATGCCAAGAGGAGATACAATCAATTCGCAAGCTTACATTAAGACATTGAAAAAACTCAATCAACGTTTTCGCAGAGTTCGGCCGCACAAGAATCCAGCAGACCTGCTTCTCCTTCACGACAATGCGCGACCTCACACAAGTCTGGCAACGCGGGAAGCAATCACCAAATTGGGGTGGACTGTACTACCCCATCCACCCTATAGTCCCGATTTGGTATCCTCTGATTTTCATCTTTTTGGTCCTCTTAAAAATGCACTCCGTGGGACAAGGTTTGAAGATAATGATCAAGACAAAATCTGGTACGGGCTTGGAATACATGCACTTGTTTCGCGCTGGCATAAAGCCGAACAAGTTGATGGGGATTATGTTGAATAATACTGATGTTTACATGACATATCCATGTATATTGTATATAAATTTCATGCTTTTTTAATAAACAGCTCCTGAGAAAAACGATGTGGTGCATTACTTTCTGAACGCCCCTCGTAACATTAATTGATGTAAATGTCAAACAAAATGGAATATACGCTTACAATGAATACCCTAATTATAACCGAAAAATAGGTTCAACATGGTTAACTATCCCGAGATGCTGGACGAGCTGAGGCAATGGAACCTAATGTGATACTTTTTTTCTTCTTTGATCCTTAGCCGTCGACTGTTGAAGCAGTTAGTGGTCATCACGATTGATGGCGTATTGTAGAGAAGCAACAAACTGCTTCCACTTTGCTCTGTTGGCGGCCATCCTTCTTTGCATCTCGGCTTCCACAGTTCTCCGCCTAAGTTGTTTTTGGTCGGCCTCAATTCATAGCTGTTCTTGTGATGGCATCAGGGGCTCTTCTGAGGACGTGGCCAAGCCAACTCCTGCATCTGGCAGCTATGATGGTGTGCACGTCCTCTCGGTTGCTCCGAGTAAGCAGTTCTTGGTTGGTGATGGTATTCGGCCAAAAGATTTGGTGAATTTTCCTTAGGCAGATTGTGTGGAAAGAGGACCATTTCGAAATTTCTTTCTCTGTTATTCTCCAGCAGTCCGCGCCACAGAGAAGCACAGAAAGTACACAGCCCTTATATAATCATAATGTTGTGCTTGTACTATACTGTGAGGACTTCTAGATGTTGTTTAATCACCTTTCATATTTCTCAACCTTACATTATCTTCTGGAACACTTCTAGCACGTTGGACAAGTTACGGTTTGGCGAGGGAGACAGCCACATTGACGATAAAAAGAATTCGTTTAATAATTTAATCCCTTGTTTAAACAAAGGGAGTATCACCACGTTTGGCACAATAGCACGCCTGTCAGAGCGATTGAAAACAAAGGACTCGAAGGACGCACAGGTTTTTACCAGATTGGAGACATTGAGAGCGGCATAGTTACTTAAATGTTGTCTACGTAGCGGGACAATGAAAGACAATAACGGGACAAAGAAACAAAACACGGTGCGACAAGCAAGAACTGCAAAGGAAGGTTACTTTGTAACAAAGGAGTACTGACACTCTCTTATCAGGCGACCAATCCCGAACCAGGATTTATTTAGTACCGAATACTCAGCAAGGAGGCGAAGATTTGGTAACGAGTGTCCACCCACTTTTGGCGATTGACGGGCACTGAAACTGCACGCGAGCATTCAGACGTCGCATGGCAAGATGAACGACTAATTATTAAAGGAAGGGGCGGAGTCATAGGACAAAAACCCCAGAATTGTTACACAATGACAAAAACAGAAGTGTAACAACACGTTCGCGAGAAGTTAGTACGGTTTTACCAACATCGCGGAGCATAAGTAGAAGAGTTTTCCCCGAGCTAAGCCTGTTCCATAATTTCATTTCTAAGTTGATTTATAATTCATACCTGTGGAGCAAGGACCCAAAGACGCAGCAATAGAGAACGCAGTCAGCGACTCATAGCTTGACTGCCTGCGTCAGGACCAGCAAATCAGAGCTGGTCAAGACCGCACTCCACCTCCACATGGTGGTCTTGGAAACAGTCTGCAGCAGTGCAGTCTGGCTGAGCGAGTGTGGATCGCAATGGGAAGGCAAACCCGGTCCTAAAAAATGACGTGCAGAAGTCGGATGTGTCGACTGAAAGGTGCAGATATCACAGCTTAGGCGTAAACAGACACAGCGCAACCACCGTCCTTTTCAGGACGAACGAGGAAGAAGAAGAATACTTGTGGAGCTTAATTTTATATAGTGTTCTTAAGGATTTCGTGAAGTGAAGAGGAGGTTAGTAAATTTTAGAAACGTTATTAATAATATACTGAAGCACATTAAAAACGCACCACTATTATATATACCGATGCCGAGAAGCTGGCAAAAAAAAGTGAGGGAATGGATTTTCCCCGTGTTTGCCATGAGGTAGAGAGGGAATGGCTGCTGGAATGGAAAGTGCAAGATTCAACCCATGGGTGTGTGTACAGACTACATGAAAACGATGAAAATTACACGTGCAACACGATTCTCAACAGCTATGACCCTGAAAATGTGTACGCGTTGTGGCAGTATATTCGGTATAAAAAGGCCGTTGAGACAAAACACCCAGTACATGTGCTTGAACTGCCACGACTATCTGAAAACGACCGCCAACGAGCCATTGGCATGTTGGAGACCGGAATGAGCTCGCGGGCCATTGCCAGAAGGATGAATTGCCACCACAGCACTATTGTACGTCTCAATGAACGTTACGGAACCACTGGCAGTGCCCGGGATAGACTTCGGAGTGGCCAACCACGAGTTACTACCCCTGCGCAAGATCGTCATATTGTGCTGAGTCACCTAAGAAATTGACTCTCCCGGCAAGTCAAACAGCAAGAGCAATAGTGGGTAGACATGGGCAAGTCTCTCGAATGACAGTCATACGACGTCTCAGAGATACAGGCCTTACTGCAAGACGACCTTATGTTGGGCCAAACTTGACTCACAGACATCGTCAGCAGCGCCTGCAATGGGCAGAGCAACATATCAGATGGACTAGACTGCAGTGGAATGCTGTCCTATTCACAGAAGAGAACAGATTCAACATATCCTTTGCAGATGGACGTATGCGGATTTAGCGACGGTGTGAAGAGCGCTTTGCAGATTGCTGTGTCAACCGATTTCGAGGTGGCAGTATTCACATTTGGGGAGGATTCAGTTTTCACCATCGCTTGCCTCTTCACGTCTTCCGTGGAAATGTTAATGCTGTGACATATCGAGATGAGGTTCTGGATGCACTGGTTGCTCCTGCGTTCACAATTTATCCAGACTTGCAGCTTCTCCAGCAGGATAACGCACGTGCATTTTTTTGTATTTTTGGTTTTCTCCCTTGCCTGCACAGAATGCAATGAATTTCATAACAATCAAATGTACAAATTAATGACCAGCATGGATTCATAGGAAAATGAATAAAGATTCCAAATATGTAAACTTGTACACACTTATATTTACATTTCACACTCTGTTCTTGGATTATACAGGTGGTGCGTTTTTAATGTGCTTCAGTATATTTATTTTTCATTATTTGAGATTGCGTTTTGCACTTAGCCTCATAGCTAAGTGTGCGAAAGACTGGTATTTTCCTTACTTCCATTTTGTTAATGATTAATCAGATCACAAAAATTTTTCCTGAAGGACTTCATAGCTACATCTTTCACCTTCATCTAGATTATTAGATCCTCATTGCAGACTGGCAGGGAAAATACTTTCATGCTCACTATAATTAACCAGAGTGATGAGTTAGGACGAAGCAATAGTGAGAAATTAGATAAAAGGAAGTTGTGCCCGTGTAAGATAGTTTGTCTACTATTTCCTACTTCTCTATTTTTGTGAACGTAGAGGTTTCGTATATCTACCCTAAACAGCAGGCAGCTTATTTGTGGTAAGGGAGACTTCTTACTCTCAAGACAACGACAACATTTCGTGTGCTGACAGTTGTTGATGATTTCATGAGTCGATGAATGACTTCACGCTGACAGCAGTAACAGCCATAAGTCGAACTCTATTTACATGATCAAACAAATGTTGAAGAAATGATTTACCCAACCTTCCTCATGAAGCTGGCAGGCTTTATACAGCAAAACTTCAGTGGGCAAATAGTAAAATATCATCTCTCTCTCTCTCTCTCTCTCTCTCTCTCTCTCTCTCTCTCTCTCTCTCTCTCTTTCTCTCTCTCTTTCTGTCGCTGCTCCTATATTCATACTGTAGCTAGTGGTTATAGTGGTCGTGGTTTCAGAACCCCTGTTGATATTATTTTTCTTGTCATATTCTTCGTATGTACTCGCTGTTTATTTTATTTGTTATGACTTATTTGTTCTGACCTCTGATGTTCTTGACTTGGCGTGTCTTAGTGAGACTGGCCTAACCGCCAGGGATGTTGGTTTACCAAGTTATTCTTCTGCTCGCTAGCCCCTCACTTGTCTGCTGTACTTCACTATTTTGCTAGGTTACTTACAATTGTTCAACGTACCTGGGTTTACGAAATATACACATTTATCTTGTACTGGCAACGCTGGCATCTTGTGCACAGAATAAAATGATGAGCTGTCATATCTACTTGTGGCGTACCAAGCGATTGAGCGTGTGAGTGGTAGTTATAACTTTTCTGTCACACAGAATCAACCACAATCACTCGATGAAAACTCCCAATTCAGCTTGCCACTTCTAAATCACTTACACACTTGGGAGAATACTCAAACTAACACATTGACGCTTTCGCGTTTCGAATCTGAATGATTTAATTTTGAACAACGATGTACAACGACAACTATTTCCAAACCTTCTAGGACAAACTGTGTCACAACAGCTCAGCCAAAACCCGTGATTTTGCAGTCCCGTAGCCGAACTCACTCAGAAAAGCCAAAAACAAAAAACAAAAAAAACTTCACATTATAATTCTCGGCCAAGGTCAGCTGCACTAAACAGTGTAATCAAGGGACGTCAACCCTACTCTTGTCCCCTTCTTTAATGTATTATGGATTATTTCCCTTAGACTACAAATCTAATTTCAGTCATAAAAGTCGATCTCATAAAAATATAATTCTACTCGAATTACTCTTACCCACACTAACTGTTACAAAGTCAACTACTGATATTAGATTTCAAACTTATGAAGTCAATTTGTGTCTTCGGTCCTGCAGAGATCTCAGTCTACATATTTGCGTGTTTGTTGTGTAATTGGAAAGAAGCTAGTAAATCGTAAGCCGGATAGCAGAAATCACAAGACAGGACATCATACACTTCCTAAGTTACAAGGGAGATCTCTCTGGCCACTGTTTGTAAACGTCAGCATTTTATTCACCTGCTTAAGCAGTGCTCCGAAGTAGATTCGCATATACACATATCTAGTTCACCTCGCATGTAGTGGTGTTTGATGGTATTGTATGATGGTGATATTACTAAATGTAATTGTATGAGGCCAGCTGTGAAGGCTCCTGAGATAAAATGTAGTTGAGAATTGTCAGAAGGCCTTTCTTGCTACCACTACGACCTCACACTTAATTTTTTTTTTATGAATGTGGCTACGTAAAGTGTCTAGGGTTATGATATGTAGTGTGGTGTAATAGGTTATAGATATACCCACAGATATTTAACAAGACTAATAATATTAATAAATGTTACAACACACTGAACTAACTCAATCGTGTAAAATTTTTTTGATAGAATTATATTACATTTATTTTGTTCTGGATCAATTTTTTAGATTGACCAGAACTTAAAAGGATTTAGAGATTATGAAAGAAATGCATGGAATATTATATCATAAATGCAATAGTGTACATATATATGTACTATACTAGTTAGTTTTATTAAAATGTTCTAGTAGTCATCTACTTTGGAGGATAGTTAATGTTTGTGCTGTTGGGGTGGCCTCATCACACCTGTCTATATTGACTACACAGTGTCCAGAAAATGGTGGGAATTTTTATGGGGTATTAGGAACTAAACGGTGTTGGTGAATGTCCAGCAGACCAGAGGCTCACTCATCTTGTAGTTGTAGCTCTGGTGCTGAAATCTGGTGGTCCCACCTCTCCGTGCTGGCGGGCAATAATGGTGGTCTCTGTCACAAGTACTGCACAGATACACTCGAGTAAAGTCACCAACTGAATAGACACTGCTTGGTTGACAACAGAAACTCACAGCTCTGCAATCAAAGTATGGGCCATGTGTCAAAATCTATTCTCTACCCACGTCTGGACACAACACTGACACAACAACCACATCATACAGACAGGTCAGATCTCTCTGACCAAACAGCACATTTACCATGGTGGGTTTACATCAGATAGATCCTCCCAGACTATAGATTCTGAAAAATATTTATTAGTTGTCTGCCCTAAAAGAGGATAGGTAATATGTTTCATTATTCTCAACACTTGATCTGTCTTGCCTAACCCTTGCTGGAGTTTATGTACATTGTTGGTCCCTAGACCCTGACTTGGGCGGGGGGTCTAGAGCAAATCCCTACTTGTTTGTAAGGCTAGATTTCGATATGGCAGTATCAAATCACTCGAACATGAAACAATATTCAAAATATATAAGGAAATAATTTCAATCTTACCGGATTATGAATAAATAACACAGAATTGCTAGCAAAACTCAGCTGAGCTGCTGGCTATAGTATGGCGTCCCTAAACTTCTTACACTTTCTTTCATATGGAAATCACCACACTTTAAAATCTGTGTCTATCACTGAACAACTATTGAGAAATGACCCCAAATCCGCGTCTAAGCGCCGACAATATGCTTGTCTGTGGCCAATCACTGCCTAGGTTTATTTGAATTTCAAATTTCCTACACTAAAGTCATTTCAGTCATGCTTCAGTCAAGTATGGATGTTTATCTGTTAGTCTGTCCGTCTCTACTTGTGTTTCTACAAAATGTACTTGATTTTTGAACCAACCTTTCTCTCCCCCTCCAAAATTTTGTCGTTAAAAGTTATTTTTAGACACAGCCACCACAATATCCCCTCTCCTCCATACCAAGTAGATTTGAACACCTGCGTCTCGAGGTCGTGTTTTTTTTGTGCAAAATAGCGACACTTTTAGATTCAATACAGTCTGTCGATGATGTAAACTACACTGTCTTTTGTCATTATCTTCAATATTATCTATCCGTCTGTAAAATTAAGAACATATTAGTTCACTGCTCAGAATAGGCCATCCGGCCAACTAATTTTTATATTCCTAACATTAATATTAAGAAAAAAGTACTTTTTAATTTTTGTAATATTCCTAACATCTGCGTTTAGCCGCTGAATTCAAATCAAGGGCTTGGTATCGCAAAAGCGTCCAATAAATGACTGTGGCGTAACATATCTATGGTCCCTTCTGTCGAGTTGCTTACTTTTTATGTCAACTTGGGAAACGTGACTTTTCTCCGTTCTCCCCCCCCCCCCCAATTGCGTCTCCTTAGCCTTTCTAGTCTCACGCAATCTTTCCAGTCATATTTTTCCTTTTTGATCCTCCGTTCCCCTCCTGTCTAGCAAGTCAATTTTTATGGAGGGTGATGACCCGCGGTCTAGGCGATCATGTACATCAGCAGCCTACGCATTATGTTTTTTTTTTCTTATATGTTATCCTTGGAGGTATTTTACCGTTGTATCTCTGTCAATTTCACTACACATCTCCCCACTTGAAAACATGCCTATGGCAAGTTCCAAAACCAGCGATACACATAGGTAAAATTACTCCTCACGTCTGCCACTACTCTAATTTTGCAGTTTGAGAATAGGCTTGCTAGTGAGTTTTTCTTTTAACTCTTGGAACGCTAGTTCACATTGTGCAGTCCAAATAATTTTATCTGGAAGTCCCTTGCGAGTCAGATCAGTCAGAGGAGCACAAATAGCGTTAAAATTTTTGATGTATTTCTGATAAAATCCGCATAACGACACGAATGATCGCACGTCCTTTTTTGTTTGTGGCCTAGGTGCTCTCTGCAGTTTTTCCAAGTTCTTAGGATCAGGGGTCATATTACCCTGATATACAGTGTGTCCCAAGAATTCCAACTCTTTGCATCCAATACAACATTTTGTTGGCCTAGCAGTTAAGTTCGCCTCCCGAAGTCTATCAAACAACATCTCCAGAGCTTCAATGTGTTCTTCAAATGTCTCGGTGGCGACGAGAATATCATCCATGAAATTTGTGATACATGGGTTATTCAGGGGATCCAACAATTTGCGCATCATCCTTGAAAACACACTCGGAGCATTTTTCAGTCCGAATGGTAGCATATTGAATTCATAATGTCCATCCGAAGTGCTAAAAGCCAAATAAGGTCTCACTTCAGGCTTCACTGGGATCTGGTAATAGCCTTTACTAAGATCCACCTTTGAAAAGTATTTTGCCTTGTTCAGTCTGGCAAATAACTGTTTTGTGTCTGGTAATGGATCCACTTGTCCTTCTGTGACAGCATTCAGTTTCCTGTAATCTATGCACAATCTGTGTTCCCCAGACGGTTTTCTCAACAAAACGACACTAGAACTAAAAGATGATTCACTGTGCGAAATAATCCCCTCCTTCAACAAATACTCTATTTCTTCCTTCAATGCCTTCTCCTTCGCGAACGGAAGAGAATAGGCTCTCATACAGATTGGGTTTGAGTCTACCAGTTTCATGTCATACTGTAGCAAATTTGTATGGCCTGGTTTATCTGTTAATACATCTGTATGTTCCTCCAGAACCTGTTGAACTCTCTCCCTCTGGTTTTTAGTCAGGTGCTTACTGACTTTTACCTGTGCTGCTGTTTCACAAGGATGTAATGGGTATTCATGTGAGGTGAGTGGTTCTTTTTGCATCTGGGTTGCAATAGCCAAGGTCAATAAGGGGGTGCTTTCCTGGAGTGGTCTGTCCAGATACTTCTTTAACAGGTTTACATGATAAACTTTTTCCTTCCCCTTTTTGTCAATTTTATAGTTTGTTCTAGACACCTTCTCTAGAACCGTATATGGACCTTGCCAACCAATTTGTAATTTATTCTGGCTTCCGGGTAGTAGAAGCAGCACCTTCTCTCCGACTGCCAGTTCCCTGTCCTTTGCCTTCCTATTAAAATATGCTGCATGTTTCTTCCTGGCTTGTTTCAAATTATCATTTGCCAGTTTCCATCCAGCTTTCAAACGAGTGGTCAGTTCGTTCACATATTGATACGATGAGGTAACAGTCTCTTCCGCCTTCTCATCTGTCCAGGTCCTTAATAAAGTTACATCTGGATCTTTAATTTATCATACGTATTTTTCCTGGAACCCGTCGGGTCCCGTCCATTAGAAGCTTTATAATGAGGACTTTTCTTCCTAGAATCATCACTCACAAATCGACCACTACCAATTTTTCTCTGGGTTTTGTCTCCCCACTTTAGATTGCTTATGAGAGATCTTCGCTCTCTTTTCTGTTCTTCAAGCTTATATAATCCTGACCGAGGGATTGTCAGATTATTCTGGGTTAAATTTCTTCTTTGTACTTGTCGCATAGTGGCCATGTTAATCCATTCAAGTGACGACTGGGTGTGAAAAGGGGGCTCCCATTCCACTTTGTCTACCTGAGTATAATTAGTTTTCCTTTCAGGCCTAAAGTTGCCCCGTGGCGTTTCTAGGTCCTGCACATATTTTCCCTTTGTGGGTGTTCCCTCATGAAATACGCCACATGCTTCTACAAAGTTTTCAACATCGACATTTACGTCGGGCCAATAGTATTTTCGAGCAATCTTTTGGCAGATGGTACCGACTTTCTCATGGTCACCATCTTTTCCAACATGTAAGCTCCTTATTAAGTTTGCCCTATATATCTTGGGAAGAACTAACTGTCCGTGACCAGTGGATCTAGTTCCTGTCTTCCTGTATAATAGTTTGTTCTTCATGAAATATTCCCCCTTGCACGGAGGTGTGTGGCATTTGGGCAATTTTTTAAAACAGGGCTTGAGTGTCCTATCCTCAGCCTGCGCCTTCCTCATCTCCTCTGGATGAGCATTTATAGGTTCACCTTCTTCCTCCTTCTTCTGTGACCTGGTCTGCACTGTCGCCATTATCACAGGTTTCTCGGGATTCCCCAAGAAGACGTATCTACACCCCCAATATCAGAGGGTAGATTGGTTCATCTATCACTGCTGCTCTGATTTCTCCTTCCACATAGCGAGTTTTCACCGTTATCCTTGCGATGGGAAGTGTCATGAGTGGTATGTCCTTAGTCGCCCCTTGTATTTCCACTGTTTCTGTGGTATACTGACTTGGGTCCACTACGCTAGACTTCACAACTGAATCATAATCCAAACCTGTATCATAAAGGCACCTTATGGTGACCCCATTACAAATAACATCCTCACAAACTGGGGGTGATAAGGTTCCTGTTGTCCCTTAGGATTAACCTTTAATCTTTGCGTCCCCGACTTCATTGCAGCAATGTTTGAAGGTTTCCTTCTACAAAATTCGGTGTTATGGTTATCCTTCTTGCACCATTTACACCATCTTTTTCCTTGGTTCAACGGTTTTCTTTCATTGAACTTTTGGTCATTGAACTGTGAGTTTCTGTCGCGATAGTCATTTCTTGGCCGCTCAAAGTTTGTCCTACCTTTATTTCCCTGCTCTCTATTATCAAATTTATTAAATTGCTGTGGAGCTTTAAAATTGTCTATGTGCTTCTTCTTAGCACCACTTACCTCTGCCTGGGCTGCCTGATACCTCTCAGCAACATTTAAAATTTCCCCCAACTTCTCTGCACCTTGTTCCATGAGAAATTTTCTCATGTCTGGAGCCATGGACTCTCTCAATTGCTCAATCATGATCATTTCTTTAAGATCTTGGGTCTTCCCCAGAGCCGTCCATTTCTCCAAATAGGTTTCTAGTCTAGCAGAGAATTGGTGGTATGTCTCCCCAGACAACAGTTTGGCATTTCTAAATTTCTTACGATAAAATTCACCATTCTTCTCGTACCTTAATAACAAAGCCTGCTTTAACATGTCATAATTGTCTTGGTCTTCCCTGTTCATTTTGGCAAATACTTCATAAGAAGTACCTCTCAATCCCTGTGATAGCTTTAAGCTCCACCTCTCTCTCTCTAACCCATATGTAGTAGCTAATAACTCAAAACGTCCTAGGTACCCCTCTATGTCATCGTCTTTTTCAACAAAATGGTCTAAATGAAACCCCATAGCTGAGTTTGAGGCTCTCAGACTAGGCGTAGCATCTGAGGCAAAAGGGCTGGCACCATTTTCAGGAGCCGGGCCTTGTAATTCCAGCTCCCTTAGTCGTAATTCGTGCTCCCTTTGCAACCTTCTATCTTCTGCCTCCCTTTCGGCAGTCAATCTTTTTTCTTCTGCCTCCCTTTCGGCAGTCAATCTTTTTTCTTCTGCCTCCCTTTGCTGTCGTTTTTTCTTCTGCCTCAATCTGCAGCCTCTTAATTTCTCTATCAGCCTCTAACCTCTTCTCTTCAGCTAACCTCCTTTCTTCCCGTTCAATATATTTATCACATTCAGCCGTTACGTATTGAATTAAAATTTGACCATCCATTCCCATCTCCTTCGCGGTGAGCACAGCAGCTGATCTAAATTTTGCCAGCTCCGCCATACTTTTTAGACAATATAATAATATACAAGCTAAATCTCTAACCCGTAAATACACTAAGTACTTCTTATGACTATAGTCTAACTAATTCTAACTAACCAGTTAACTAATTAATTATTACTGGCTGTGAAGATTCACCAACTTTTATCTGCAGGGACACTTTTAATGTTAAAGGGAATTTTACAATTTATTTCCCTACTTTTATTTCTCCCACCAGGAGATCCTAATCTTACTGTTGGGCTAATTATCCCCTGGACAAGACCCCAATATATGTAGTGGTGTTTGATGGTATTGTATGATGGTGATATTACTAAATGTAATTGTATGAGGCCAGCTGTGAAGGCTCCTGAGATAAAATGTAGTTGAGAATTGTCAGAAGGCCTTTCTTGCTACCACTACGACCTCACACTTAATTTTTTTTTTATGAATGTGGCTACGTAAAGTGTCTAGGGTTATGATATGTAGTGTGGTGTAATAGGTTATAGATATACCCACAGATATTTAACAAGACTAATAATATTAATAAATGTTACAACACACTGAACTAACTCAATCGTGTAAAATTTTTTGATAGAATTATATTACATTTATTTTGTTCTGGATCAATTTTTTTAGGTTGACCAGAACTTAAAAGGATTTAGAGATTATGAAAGAAATGCATGGAATATTATATCATAAATGCAATAGTGTACATATATATGTACTATACTAGTTAGTTTTATTAAAATGTTCTAGTAGTCATCTACTTGGGAGGATAGTTAATGTTTGTGCTGTTGGGGTGGCCTCATCACACCTGTCTATATTGACTACACAGTGTCCAGAAAATGGTGGGAATTTTTATGGGGTATTAGTAACTAAACGGTGTTGGTGAATGTCCAGCAGACCAGAGGCTCACTCATCTTGTAGTTGTAGCTCTGGTGCTGAAATCTGGTGGTCCCACCTCTCCGTGCTGGCGGGCAATAATGGTGGTCTCTGTCACAAGTACTGCACAGATACACTCGAGTAAGTCACCAACTGAATAGACACTGCTTGGTTGACAACAGAAACTCACAGCTCTGCAATCAAAGTATGGGCCATGTGTCAAAATCTATTCTCTACCCACGTCTGGACACAACACTGACACAACAACCACATCATACAGACAGGTCAGATCTCTCTGACCAAACAGCACATTTACCATGGTGGGTTTACATCAGATAGATCCTCCCAGACTATAGATTCTGAAAAATATTTATTAGTTGTCTGCCCTAAAAGAGGATAGGTAATATGTTTCATTATTCTCAACACTTGATCTGTCTTGCCTAACCCTTGCTGGAGTTTATGTACATTGTTGGTCCCTAGACCCTGACTTGGGCGGGGGGTCTAGAGCAAATCCCTACTTGTTTGTAAGGCTAGATTTCGATATGGCAGTATCAAATCACTCGAACATGAAACAATATTCAAAATATATAAGGAAATAATTTCAATCTTACCAGATTATGAATAAATAACACAGAATTGCTAGCAAAACTCAGCTGAGCTGCTGGCTATAGTATGGCGTCCCTAAACTTCTTACACTTTCTTTCATATGGAAATCACCACACTTTAAAATCTGTGTCTATCACTGAACAACTATTGAGAAATGACCCCAAATCCGCGTCTAAGCGCCGACAATATGCTTGTCTGTGGCCAATCACTGCCTAGGTTTATTTGAATTTCAAATTTCCTACACTAAAGTCATTTCAGTCATGCTTCAGTCAAGTATGGATGTTTATCTGTTAGTCTGTCCGTCTCTACTTGTGTTTCTACAAAATGTACTTGATTTTTGAACCAACCTTTCTCTCCCCTCCAAAATTTTGTCGTTAAAAGTTATTTTTAGACACAGCCACCACCCAAAAACCCTCTCCTCCATACCAAGTAGATTTGAACACCTGCGTCTCGAGGTCGTGTTTTTTTTTTTTGTGCAAAATAGCGACACTTTTAGATTCAATACAGTCTGTCGATGATGTAAACTACACTGTCTTTTGTCATTATCTTCAATATTATCTATCCGTCTGTAAAATTAAGAACATATTAGTTCACTGCTCAGAATAGGCCATCCGGCCAACTAATTTTTATATTCCTAACATTAATATTAAGAAAAAAGTACTTTTTAATTTTTGTAATATTCCTAACATCTGCGTTTAGCCGCTGAATTCAAATCAAGGGCTTGGTATCGCAAAAGCGTCCAATAAATGACTGTGGCGTAACATATCTATGGTCCCTTCTGTCGAGTTGCTTACTTTTTATGTCAACTTGGGAAACGTGACTTTTCTCAGTTCCCCCACCCCCCAATTGCGTCTCCTTAGCCTTTCTAGTCTCACGCAATCTTTCCAGTCATATTTTTCCTTTTTGATCCTCCGTTCCCCTCCTGTCTAGCAAGTCAATTTTTATGGAGGGTGATGACCCGCGGTCTAGGCGATCATGTACATCAGCAGCCTACGCATTATGTTTTTTTTTTCTTATATGTTATCCTTGGAGGTATTTTACCGTTGTATCTCTGTCAATTTCACTACATCGCACAAAAGCTTATTGCCTGAGTCAAGTTAAAGCACACACAAGTTAATCTTCATATACATCAAGTTAACTCACTCAAAAGCGTATTTTCTAAATCAAGATTACATACTGACAAATTTATTCGCGAAGATATCAAGAACAACTGCTCACAAGTTTACTCGCATACATATACAATTCGAATAACTCGAAAGCTGATAGCCTCAAACAAGTTCAGTTGCTCAATGCGTCAGTGCATGAAGTGAATTCGTCTAATCTAACCGTGGATTGCACGAAGTACATTCATTTCAGCAAGCTTCTTTGCAGGAAACACACTGGTAACCAGCAGAAACGTTCGTGAAGATCTCCAGTATAGTCAGTACCCTTTTCAAGATCTTACAGCAGACATTTTCCTGAGACAAGTGTCAACTGTCTCTCGGCGCTAGAGATGAGTTCAAGAGATGAGGGACATTACAACTTGCAAGTTCTCATTACTACAGGTGCAAAGGTTTTCATCAATCAATAAGTCCTCATGTTGGAGATAACCCACACGGCGTAACATACATCTAAATCGGACAGTTAGCTCATACCATCACATAATCATACATTGGAGAAATTTTGAAAGACTCATAGACGGTGTAGATTGTACATTAGTGTGGAAACACTTAATATATCACATCATCATTTCACTGTTTGCTTAGGTTCACTCTCACATTTTATTAACTACATTTTTACATTTCATCTGTGTTTGAATAGTCCTTCTTCATCATCCTTTTACTTTCTACTAACCCTATATGTGTATATATTTAACTAATAAACAGTATAGTGTTGCGTAGCATTTAATGTGTGTAGTGTAAATGTTCTGTGGATGATGTCACATTTGCCACACAACGTTGAGGGTGTTGTAGTTCATCTGCTTCCCAAAGGTACTATGATACTGGCCTTTGCAGAGTAGTGTGCCACCCTCAGACACCAGGGATGATGAGGCGTAGTAACATGGTGTCTTTAGTCTGGTTTAAGTGTGTAGGATGTAGATGTGTATTCAGACAGTGAGCATTACGAACAAGGCAATCCACACAATGACGTCACGTTAACTCACGATGTGAAAAGTCAATAAAGCTTTAAACAGCAGTGATGGGTTTTTGGCAATATATATTGTACGCCACAATGACAAAATGCATGGACATCGTTATGTAGAAAAACATCACAGGGATAGTACAACAGTCATTGTATCATCGAAGTAGTCGATTCAACAGGCACAGCAAACAGCATAATAATAATGTACATTATGTGCCTTTTCAGGATATCGTGAAACCGCTGTTCATGTAGTCAGGTAGTAAACTTCCCCTTTCCATAAGAGCTAGTAGATATCAACTAGACAACAGGAAGCTGAGACGCTTGGGAGTCATGACCCAAGTGGGCCCGCCCCCCTTAGAGTGTAAAGGAGTATATAGGGCCGAAACACTTGTCGGACGGGGGGACTTCTTCTGATGATCAGATTGCTTCCTGTTGTATCGCTCTGTAAAGAGTTTCCTATCATATCAACTAGGAGATTAAATATGGTCTCCTCGATTTGACCTCAACAAAACAGGCATGTCTTTTGAGCGCCACATTATCGTTCTCTATGTTCCTTATACAGCAAAGGTATCAAACCTAGATCCATCAACAAAGTTCAGGAAGCAAGTAGTCCGTAGGACAGGCATCAATCGATGCGTGACAATAGAAGTGGATCGTGAGCTGAGCAAACTTGTCATAATATATAGACTTTATAATAAGGCAGGCTAAGCGAAAGTCAACATCACAAGATGGCGATAAAGTCACTTAGCAAAAAAGGATTGAGGACTCCTTCCTGAATAAACTGAAGCGAAGACTAGCACATAGCTACGTCTCGCCTTACCAGCTTCTCTGCTCAGACTAACCTGGGCGGAAATCGTTTAAACAACGCCACAAAAAGAGACATGCGCAGAACACGCGAATCGAATACAACTCAGCCAGATTTACGAAACGAAGAATGTTCTACGATGTTCGACTAAAGACCTTTTACCTTAAAAGGAAATGAATCTTGAAACATTGCGATTGCCAACTGTTTTCAAAGAACTGGCGATCTGAGCGCTCCATAAATGGACATGACTCAAAAATCGTTCACACAACTATCGGCAACCCTAGCTATCAAGATAAGACAACTTCTTGACGATAGCTATCAAGATTAGACGACTGTAGAAATAAAAGTGACTACAATTCCATGAGTTCCTTCCCATGCATTAAAAATTAACTATAGTCAGAATGCATGGTCAGAATAAGTTGCGACAAGTTTTTAGCAGCAACATTACCGCCACCTCCCGATAAAAAAAAAATGTGCAACATTTTTTTTTTTTTAAATATCCAAGAGTAAAACCAAAAGCGGTTTATCAACGCACGAATTATGCGGGGATAACTAATTGCACTGCCTAATATGAGGCTAAATTGACACATAAAGTGTCTGGTGAGAATATTTCTCAACAGATAAAAAATCTGATTCAAAAATATATCGGGGAGGTGCCACCAACACACACTACGCTTGCATGAAAATACAATATAAATATGCAAGTTCATATCATTATAATCAAATAGCAGTGTCATAATCTAATACCGCTTAGAATGGATGTACACATCTGATATTGAATGTTAAATATTACATTATCTAAATGTTTAATATTACCATTACACAATGAAATTAAACATATATGACGATCCAGGACACATCTCCTGTCGTTCCAAAGAAACTTGTACAATGTGGAACTCTCCATGTTTGACAACAGAAAGGTAGCTTCTCAGATCAACAATAACGCTGAGAAAAAACAACCAATATAATTCTATTTAATAGCCATTAAGTTTCATACTATACAATACATTATTATTAACAATTGTGACCGAGTGAACTTTCGGCCCTTATATTAACTACTCAGTCTTCTTCTTATATTAAAGATGGAACAGAAGAAGATGATAACAAAGCACAATAGTATGTGTTCACCTAAAGTGAGGACAGATGTGCTAATGTATTGTAGTAATATAGGTGTGTTATGGCTCTGTCGTATACCTAGAAATAGAACAGAAGTATTAGTTGGAATCATGTGGGCATCTAGACAGAATGTCAGCCATCACATTATCCGACCCACGGATAGCTCGTACCGTGAAGTGAAAAGGTTGAAGAGCAATAGCATATCGAGTGGATCTCGAACTCTTCAAGTTCTTAGTCTGAATAGCTGTAAGAGCTTTCTGATCAGTTTCTAGAATGAAATGTGCGCC
Organism: Oreohelix idahoensis; assembly: GCA_024509875.1. Taxonomy (NCBI): domain Eukaryota; kingdom Metazoa; phylum Mollusca; class Gastropoda; order Stylommatophora; family Oreohelicidae; genus Oreohelix; species Oreohelix idahoensis. Next base: position 29,871 of record JAMPIV010008110.1, on the reverse strand, counting down.
CAGGAGGAATCTTTGTAGTTTGAGAATAGACCAAACCATAGCCAACAATTCACGATCTAAAACCGAGTAGTTCCTCTCTGCCGCATTTAGTTTTCTAGAAATGTACATGACAGGATGCAGAGTTTCAGCATATTCTTGCATAAGTGCTGCTCCGATCCCAGTGGATGAAGCATCACTTAGTAGAACAAAAGTTCTATCAAGAGTAGGTAATCTTAGGATGGGAGGAGAAGAAAATATATTTTTAATCTGGTCTAAGGAAGATTGACATTCCTGAGACCACCGAATCAGATTAGGCGACCCTTTCTTCAACAACGTTGACAGAGGTGCCATTATCGAAGATAGATTCGGAATAAATCTCCCATAGAATTGAATTAACCCCAAGAGACTCCGGACTTGTTTCTTCGTCTTAGGTACTGAGATGTTCAATATTTTCGAAGTATTGTGGTCTTCTGTCTTCAAGAGACCATGACCAACACGATGACCCAAGAAAGAAATTTCACCAAAACCAATATAAGCTTTAGAAGGTTTTGCTGTCAGATTATACTCACGTAGAGTAGACAGTAGGTCATATAAACCCAGATAGTGATCTTTCCAAGAATCACTGAAGAGACAGATATCATCTAAGTATGCGATGACATCTGAACGATGAGAAAGAATTCGACGCATCATGCGAACGAAAGTAGCAGGGGCGTTCATAAGACCAAAGGGCATTACATTCCATTGAAATAAACCCCTAGGTGTAGAGAAAGCAGTCAGAGGTTTGGCATGATCTGCCAAAGGCACTTGCCAATAACCTTTTGACAAGTCAAGTTTAGTGAAGAATCTAGAATTAGAAAGTCTAATAAGTAGATCTTCTAGTAAAGGCATAGGTTCAGCATCGAACTTTGTGACTTGATTTAATTTGCGATAGTCAACGCAAATTCGTATGTTCTTATCTTTCTTCCGAACAATAACCATCGAAGAAGAATATGGAGAAGTCGATGGTTCAATTATGTTCAATTGGATCATTTCATCCAATTCCTTTTCCACTTGTGACTGAAAGTGTTTAGGGATAGGATACGGCCTAACCCTAATAGGATTATTGTCGGTAAGAATTATGTCATGTTCTATGACCTGCGTGTGACCAGGGATGTCGGTTAGAACATCCTTAAATGTCTGTAACATCGACGAGACTTGACGATGTTCATCAACAGAAAGATTAGGAGAAATGGACACATCTTTCCAAGATTCCATAGAATGTAGTGGAACCACTGGAAGAGGGAGATCGACATCAGAAAAAACAGATTCCTCATCCTGTATGACCGACAAGGATGAGTAATGACCATGAGGTACCGAAGAATCGTCCGTTGCCTAAAAATAGGCAGCAAATAGTCTGGACGCTCATGAAATTCCGTCAGCATGTTGATATAGAAAGTCTTATGCTTTCCATCTATATCGACCACATAGTCAACATCGGAAATTCGTGAGACTATTGCATATGGACCTTTCCATGCAATCAGAAGTCTATTTTCCCTACTGGGGAGTAGGACGAATGCTTTGTCACCTGGACAAAGTTGTCGTAGACATCTGTTCTTGTTAGCAAACTGCCTTGCTTTTTCTTTAGCAATTTCTGACGAAGCAGTAGCTAGTTTGCATGCCTCAATGATCTTTTGCCTAAGAGCAATGACATACTCATATGAAGATTGAGTGTCATCACTAATATCATCGGCAGTGATGAGATCGTGTAACAAAGACATAGGGCCGCGCGGACGCGCGCCGAAGACAAGTTCAAAGGGAGAAAATCCTGTGTGCTCGTTTGGGACCTCTCTATAGGCGAAGAGAGCCGCAGGTAAAACCCTGTCCCAATCTTGAGGATGGTCTTCAGTTATCTTACCAAGTAAAGTCTTGAGCGTTCTATTCAGACGCTCAACTAACCCATTAGACATAGGATGATAGATGCTACTGAGAGATCTTTTAATGTGTAAGGTAGACATTACTTGAGACATAGTATCAGATATGAGTTGAGTGCCATGGTCTGACAGTATTTCTCTGGGGAACCCTAAGCGAGAAAATATCAGCCAAAGAGCATCTGCGATATCTGTAGTAGATATGCTCTTTAGAGGGATAGCCTCTGGCCAACGTGTGCACATATCGACACATGTAAGGATAAACTGATGTCCTCTGGCCGACTTTATCTTAAAAGGACCAATAATATCTATGGCCATTTTCTGGAATGGCCGAATAGGGATGTCAGCAGCCTGGATAGGCGCAGCATGTCGTGGTCCTCTAGATTTGACCTCCTGACATACCTGACATGATCGGCAGTATATACGGATGTCCTTGTTAACAAAGGGCCAAAAGAAAGCCGCAAGGACTCTCGACTTTGTACGGGAAAATCCCATGTGTCCAGCACACTGCGAGTCATGAGCATGTTGCAATATTTGCACTCTCATACTCTTGGGAACAAGAATTTGCGAATGTGCTGACGTAGCCGAGTCTTGTACCATACGTACAAGTACGCCGTTTTTAATTTCTATCCAAGATTTTCTTTGTGTATCCTTATTTGGATCACCTTTCTTCGCAAGAATGAAGAATTTCTTTAGCGTAGGATCTTCTTCTTGTAATTTTATGAACGAGTCACGAGAAATAACCAAGGTACTATCTTGGCTATGAACTTCATTATCATTATTCAACGAAGTTTGCGGTGTTTGTAGAGCTTGTGCTCTTGTAACCACTGCATTGGTAGCTTGCATATTATCATCTTCCCAAGCAGCAATCTGCTGTGGGGTATTTATGTCGGTTGTATCTAGTTTGATGTAAGGAATTGATTTACTTGATTGTTGCTATTAAGTATTATGGATCTTTGTTACTATATTGATTTCATTGCTGAGTTTTGATGTTGATCATGCTTCTTTTGCTTGATCTTATCTGTTTCTTTCTATTTATTGTATACTACTTGCTCTACAGTGAACATACGTTAACATTGTTTGAAACTGTTTATTTAATGTACTTAGCAAATTATTGTGCATAATTTATTTTATTGTACACTTGCTTATATTTTTTGTCCATGTATTATTATTACCTTAACATAAGCTAATTTTTGTATGAGTATTTTAGAGCTTATCTGACCCCTCAATTTTCATTGATGTAGTTTTTGTTAAAAAATGATAAATCATTTTTTCTCCGGGGGTGGTGGTAAGATGTTAAGGTTAAAAAAGGAGGTGATACTTTGTATATGGGTTGGTCACAGTAAATTAAGGGTTACATCACTTGAAGACTTGATTAACGGTAAAATTGGGTGAACAAATATATGATAGAGGTCATAGGGTACAGATAGCGTCATGAGCGCCGTTCTGTATTGTTAGAACTGTAAATAGTTCGCACGGCTAGTCCGTGGAAGGGACTGAGCGGTGATGAACTGCGAAGTCCCGTGACTGTTTAGGCGGGAGTTTTTGTGACCGCTTGCAGTCGGGTTCTGGCGTTGACAGAGTGAAGTCAACTAAGGTGTTTTTTCTAAGTGTGTGTTCCCGACCAGTGTTCGGTGAAAATGGTAGAGTGTTTTTCAATGTGTGTCTCGATGGAGACTTTTTGAACAGGCCTGTAGCTGAATATTCTTCCTGCATATGTATTCTTCCATGTGTTAGGTTATTTTGAAGGTATGTACTTTGATATTTATGACTGCAGTGGATGCAGCTTATGAGAGTTTGCACTGTGCACGTTCTATGAGAAGTGCACCACTATTTATTGTGAGCTCTAAGAGATAGCGCTGATGATGATTATACTGCCGTGGAGCAGCTTTATGTGAAGATAGACGTTGGTACACGTTCTATGAGAAGTGCACCAAAAGTGCTATAAAGAGTCCGAGATTTGAAGGACATTGCTTTGAAGGCCAGGATTGAAGGCCAGGATTTTGTACAGGCCGCATTTGAATTAACTGCAGTAAGAAGATTATGGAGATATTATTAAGGCCAGGATTTTGTACAGGCCGCATTTGAATTAACTGCAGTAAGATGTTTATGGAGCTATTAGGATGCTATTATGAAGGCAGTCCTTGAGGGATTTAGCTATTGTGCATGTTCGATGAGAAGTGCACCATTATTTATGATTAGGCCTTGAATATATATAGCTGACGATGATTATTCAACTGCCGGGGAGCAGCCTTGGTGGAGAAGGGGAGGACGGAGTCCTTTGAGGAAAATCGTGATGGTCATTTTCAATGAGAAGGGCATCATTATGCTATAAGTTATGAGGCCATATTTATAACTGCGGTGAGCGCAGTTCTTTAGGAGTGTTGTACGTGCATTTATATGAGGTGTGCACCACGATTTATAATGGAGCTCTGTGGGGTGTTTTGAGCTTATGATTTGACTTACCTATGATTTGTAATGTATGCGTAATTTTCGTCTGTGTCATCGTGACTGTGTGTGTAGCGTTAATAAAACTGTTCATTAACCATCACCAGTCGTTCTACGCTACATGGCTTCTATGTGTGTTACTGTGCTGTGACGAAAGAATGCACCAATACACACCCACTTTGAACATGCCAGGCACAGTGATAATAGGGACATATTTACAAATAGCCCTGAGGGGGCGTGGCCTAGATAAGGAGAACACATTTACGCCTTCATCACTTATCTACCACTGTTTCAGTTATATAGAATTATCAGTGGTGGCCTAACATTCTAGTGGATCAGCAACTTTAGATGTATCAGTGGTATCACTTATCCACACAATATCAATAACACTAACTTTATCACTTAACATCGCGGCGGTATCATATAGCTGCGTTGATCATTACCTATTTATTTAATGTATCGTTCGTGTTGTCTATGTTAAGTATTTACATATAGGTAAAATCCTTCATTTAGGAGGCTGAAGGCTTTTTCTTGTCT
>JAMPIV010008110.1:0-22500 GCA_024509875.1 Oreohelix idahoensis | reverse complement strand
TGGAATTTTCCTTGATCCTTCCCGAACATGCCAGTCGGCGGGGGAGGAGGGAAAGTACGAAAAAAAAGGGGGGGGGGGGGGGGGTAAATTTTGATTGCACTAGCTTTAATTTTATTACTCGTGTCAGGTAAGTGAAGCTTGCATACCTGCCTGCAAGTCTAACGAAATCATGGAATCAAGCTGGCGGTGAAGGTCGAACGAAACAAAGAAATGCTTGACCTAATTTGCCAGAAGAAAGCACAGTACCGGTACTTTTAAGTCAGTGTACATTCCGGTTAGAACTTATCAACCTCAGATCACAGATTAGCGGAAAGGAATGCTGTAAACACAAGAGCGGACATAATGAACTTAAGTCTCGGAAAAAACAAAACAGAACCGAAAGTGTTAAGAGAAGTCAGGAGACTTGCAGACAACTGAAATAACATTCGAGCTCGTGCCCTAGACGCCAGGACGCCCGCAGGTTGAAGTGGTGGTTGGAGTTGAGGATGATTTATTTTTGTTTATCTTCACATTGTAGAGTGTACCAGTATTTCTCGGCAGATTATGAAATGTTAAATCATCGCGCACACTCAGCAGATGTTGGGAACACCAAACCAGTAGACGTGACTGGGAATGTCAGTGAATCTGGGACAAGGTTTACTGGGATGTGGTGAAGGGGAAGTATCAGTAGAAGATCAGATTCCAATTTTGATCTGGTTTTTTTTTCATCATCATGTGGTCACTGTCATCGTCATCAGTACCATTATTAACTCTACTACCAACATCGTCGTTATCACCATGGTTACCATCATCATCGTCGTTATCACCAACATATTTATTATTATCATAGTCTTCATCATCAGCATTGTTATCGCTATAATCATCCTTTTCGTCGACATCGTCGCCAGATTTATCATTATCATCTTCACGATCATCATCACGTCAACATCGTCCCCATCACAATCGTCTTTATTGTCATCATTATCATTATCATCGTTAGATCAATCGTCTTCATCATGTTCGCCGTCTGTTTTCTGTTTCCCTATGACGTGAACTTATGCCCTCATTTCCTGATAAAGAAAGAGCCACCAACCTCCTAAATGAAGGATTTTTCCTATATGTAAATACTTAACACAGACAGCACGAGTGATACATTAAATAACTAGGTAATGATCAACATGGTTTTTACAGTTTATTACTTAAATATATACACAAATAGGGTAAGCAGAAAATCAAAAGGATGATGGTGAACGACAAATCATGCACAGATGAAATATAAAAATGTAGTTAATCTATAGTTAATCTATAGTTAATCTTGTATATATATATATATGTAGATAAATAAAGAGCCAAAAATCATTTGCTTGTGCTTTATACAAATGTTTAATGCTTTGACATTTCTTCTTTAAATTTGGCAGTTACTGCTTAGGTTCTCCTGTGTAACGCCATGAAAGATTTGTTGACCAGGTCGTTTTGGTTTTGACGAAACAAATATTCAAGTATTTTCATCGTTTTTTATATACACTTAAAGACTGAATCAAGGGAAATAGGTTCAAAGAAAATAATCAAAATGATGAAAACAATCTTTTATTTTACCAATGGATAAAGCCGATTTTATTATTTTACAACGCACTTTAACATTATTTATTATCGACATATATTTTGTAAAAAGTGCTACGAAGAAAAGTAGTAAACATGTTAAAACAATAAGAAGAAAAAAAGGAAATGGTGGACCTTTCTTTATTGGTGCGCCAGGTTGAACGGGAAAACATGTCTGATTAATTTTGTCTCTTGCATAAACTCGGAAGCAGAATGAAATCGCTCTTCCGGTTGAGCAATCAGGGATAGCAATATTTTGTGCTGGTTGCATTTGTAATTACTGTAAATAAGGCCCAGAATAGTCACTTAAAGCAACAGTCACTAGCTTAAAAGAAATCCCATTTTTTACATGAATATCAAAATATTATAGTTTGATTTTCACACTTTTCGTAAGTTTCCGGAACCATCACTTGATAAAAATCGGGCAACGTAGGGTACATCAGCTAGTTAAATCTGAGAGTGAAACTAGATATTTAGTGAAATGATGATGTGATATATTAAGTGTTGCCACACTGATGACCACTCTACACTGTTCCTAAGTCTTTAAAATTTCCTCCAAAGTATGAGTATGCACAGGTATGCCCCGACTATTAAATGTAGATGTCTGTTACTTCGTATGAGTTATCTAGAAGACGAAGCTGGAACTCTTGCACGTGTAATAGTGAGAATTTGAAAGATGTAATGTACCTTCTGTCTAACATTGACAAGCCATTGACATTTGTCTTAGATGGATGCGTTTGAAAAAAAATCGAAAAAAGGTGATTCGTCTTACGAGGACAAAGGACAAAGAAAATAGTCTACGTTACGGCCACAAGGCCTTCGTCAGGAAAGGACAGAAAGTGAAGGCTAGATAGGACACATAAAAACTAAATAAAATAAAAACTGGGTACTAGCTTAGGAAAATGTCTACTGTCTGATTTTGAAAAGGCAGTGACTTGACTGGAGCTCTTCAAGAAATGATCTTCTGGTAACAAGTGTGTTTTGTGCTATGAAGCTAACTTGCGTGAATGTACGTTGTGCAATACATGTTTATAGTAGATGAATTCACTTCATGCACTGACGCATTGAGTACATGAACTTTTTTCAAGCGAACTTGATATCTAGACCAATCAGCTTGTAAGTGCGTTAATTAGATATCTTGACGAATTCTTCTTCTTCTTCGATCCTTAGCCACCGACCGTCAAAGCAGTCAGTGGCCATCACGCCTAGTGGCGTCTTGTAGGGCAACAAAAAATTGATTCCACTTTGCTCGGTCGGTGGCCATCCTTTGTACAGTGCCCCAACTCTGGTTCATTCTTTGCATCTCAGCCTCCACAGTCCTCCGCCAAGTTGTTTTTGGTCGGCCTCTCTTTCGCTTTCCTTCAGGGGTCCAAAGCATAGCTGTTCTTGTGATGGCATCGAGGTCTCTTCTGAGGACATGACCAACCCAGCTCCAGCGTCTGCCAGCTATGATGGTGTGCATGTCCTCTTGCTTGCTACGAGTAAGCAGATCTTGGTTGGTGATGGTATTCGGCCAAAAGATTCGGTAAATTTTTCTTAGGCATGTTGTGTGAAAAGAGGACAATTTTGACATTTCCTTCTCTGTGACTCTCCAGCATTCCGCACCATAGAGAAGCACAGAAAGCACGCAACTCTGGTATAATCTTAATTTTGTGCTTGTGCTGTATTGGGAGGACTTCCAGATGTTATTTAGGCTAAAGAAGGCTGTTCTTGCCTTATTCATTCTGATGTTGATGTCTTTGCCTGCCCCGCCGTCTGGTGTAACTATGCTTCCTAGGTATGTGAAGGTATCTGTCTGTACCAGTTGCTGATTCCTTACTGATATGGGCTCAGGGTTTCTCACATTGAGCGTCATGACCTCAGACTTCTTTAAATTTATGTTCAAGCCCACCTGCTGGCTAAATTTATTAAGTCTATCCGTTTTTTCCTGGATGTGTTGATGTGTTGATGAATTACGTGTGGTTATGTGATCTTGATATATAGACTGATCAACTTGTGAGTATGTGATCTTGATTCAGGAAATACTCTTCTGAGTGAGTTGAACTGGATATATATGTATACGAATCAACTTGTGCCTGCTTTAATTTGATTCAGGCGATAGGCTTTTGAGTGAGTTTCATTTTCTAAACGTCTAATTTTCTATACTTAATTATTGTTGACACTCCCTTCCCTCCATTCTTGTCATGTCATGACTTCAGCGACCATCTTTTGGTGATTAAGGTAATCAATCACTTACGTTTGAACCATTATTGACACCTGAATCTGTGGAGGGAAAAGTTGTAACACATTTACGAGCAGACCGTATGTAGGAGAGACCGGGTAAATGGGATAACCATTTCCGGGCAAGACGGGCGGATAATAATTATCCATCTTGAAAGAGATTACCTGGGATAGATTATGTAGTCGTGAGTGTAAACATAATCGATAATACACGGAAGGTGGCATACCATATATGGTGACTTGTTAATAACACATTTATTTTTGCGTTTGTTAGACGGGAATTTTTCATGAGAGAAGGAGAAATGTACGCATCTTGCATGTGATTTATTTGGCATTTGAGATGTAAAAATACATTATTTCTGATTGGAGCCTAGTCATATAGTAGCAATCTGGATGTGGGCCGAATGAGGCCTTATAATTAGGCGCCTTGTGAGTTTAACCCAATGTGAAATTCATCTAGCCTAGAAGACAACCAGAAAAGCCAGAATAGGGATTACGATCAGTATTCCATTTTAAAGGACCAGATAACGTGTTGGAGCATGTTGTGAATTCACACAACGACAACTCTACCTTTATTAATACGGAAAGCCTGGAATCCTAGGAACCTGAACACTATATCATAGTGGAAGTCTATTGAAAAGCAACAACCCAGACCACGTGTAACATGCATCTTAATCAAGTTGCCGAAACTATTTCACGGAGCCAGACGTCTGAATTGCCCAAAATGAGATTTTGAGGTGAGTTGTACATTTTAAATTGTATATTTTGCATTATTACCATGTGAAAATTGCTATTGGATGTCCATACGAGGCTGGCAACCTCAGCATATAGAATTATGGTTTCATAAACCCCCACTGCAAGAGTTGGTGACTGCATTATGCAGGTTTCTCATAGAGAACCAAAAGCAGAGGTAGTCAGAAGTTCCATATAGAGCAGGGTGTGGATGATGATAGAACTGATGTACATTCTTAATATATTAACCTTTTTAACCAGTGCATATGTAAATATAAACATGTTCAATATAAATACAAGCGATGTTTTCCACTCACTGGGCTTAATATTAATGCTCAGAGAGGGTAACGTTCTGTGGCAGATGGGATGGTGGAATTAAAACAGAAAGGGGGGGGGGACTCCTGATTATCCAATCAGGAAACCCAATAGTCAGGAGGGTGTTTGTTTCTCTCTTATTTCATGATACTAGTCGATGGCACCAATTGGTGGTGCTATCTGTTGAACAAGTGAGTGGTGCAAGTAGCGTGCAGCCAAAGCTAGACCCCTACAGCAAACGAGCTTAACGGATATTGGACCATCTTTGCAATTACCCAAAGATACTACGAGGGACGTGTTGCGGCCACCAGACGTAACCAGTGACGAGTCTTAACCAGTCCATAACCTGCAAATAACAAGCATCGACTGGTGCAGAAACCAACCGACATCTTACTATCAGCTAAGTGCCCATTCAAAGCTGCCAAGTGAACTCTCTGTTAAACATCTTTTCAAATCAGACCATAACCTGTGAGGAAATTTTTAAGAATCTATCTAAATTCACCCACCCTTATTTATTTTACATTTGTTAACCGTAATTGATTATTAAATTTTTTATCTGTAAATATACAAATTTATAGTTGATTTAGTCACTTTTTGAATGAATTGCACCAGTATGTCTCAGTCATTTTAAATACTTATAACAGAGCTATTTAAGTAATGCTTTACAGAGTTTAATCAGTTGGGGCTCATCAGAACGAGCAAAATCCTTACTCATAGAAGGTCGAGAAATTAAAAAGTTTACACGGCCTGGATTCTGACAGCCGTAGTACTTGATTTATTTAAATTCCTATGAAGCTCTCTAGGATTGAAGCACCATTCTTCAATTCACATCTCCGCAACGAATAATCTTGAGACATTTAAAAAAATCCTTAGTAGATACTTGAATTTTGGCCTTTGTCGGACCATCACTGCAGAGCAAGAGGAGTAAATCCTTATATATATATATATATATATATATATATATATATATATATATATATATATATATATATATATATATATATATATATATATATATTATATATATATATATATATAAATATATATATATAATATATATATATATATATATACATGAATCAACTTGTGAACACTTGGTAAATAGATGATTAAAAACCTGCTTCACTGACGTATACAAACGTGGGCCTTGAGATCTTACTTGTAAGTTAGACAGTGTATGAAGTCTATCTTGTGAATTCTGCTATCCGGGCACACGCTTTGCATGTTTCTTTCAGTTTAGGCGACAAACAGGACTCGTTTTCCCTGTCGTAAATTCCTTAAGAACTTAAATTCCACTGGAATGAAATATAACCCAATAATATTAACTTAATAAAGAAGACATGACGACATGACATGCAGAGTTTTTTTTTTTTCTCTAACCAGCGGCACTCGAGCTTTCCAGCTCTTTTGGCCCAATGACATGTCATTGCGAGGCTGGGGGGGGGGGGGGGGGGGGGGGGGGGGGGGGGGGGGGGGGGGGGGGGGGCGGGGTGGTCAGTGGACTTTCCTTCCAATCCGGTCAGGAGCTTCGCTCCTTCCCATACACACGGGATTTATGTGCAGGATCCGTTCAGGTTATTCAGTCAAATTTCCGGTCGTAAACATTCCTTCAAACGCTGACGCCCGGGTTTGAACCATGAAAACCTGGTCGCCAGTACAACGCCGTAGCCATTACACCAGCGCGGCTACCAACATGCACAGTTATTCATGAAGGACAACTTAAGAAACGTTTGGGATTAGAATGAGAGTGCAACCGGGATGCCTCTTGTCTCCATTTATTTTCTTACAAGCAATAGATTGGGTTATGAAAACATCGACATCACACAACAGAAATGGAATCCAATGGAATCTGACTAAATAGATTGATGATCTAGATTTTGCAGATGACTTGGTTCTTCTGTCCCATAACCATAATCAGATGCAAGACAAAATTAAAATACTCGATGAAAGGTCACAACAAGTGGATCTGAAAATACGCCTGGAAAAGACACAGATAATGAGAATAAACGCAAGAAATGATAACAAGGTTGAAGAAACACCATTACAAGATGTAGAATCGTATACATATCTTGACAGCAATATTTACAAAGTTGGAGGTTGAAGAAACACCATTACAAGATGTAGAATCGTATACATATCTTGACAGCAATATTTACAAAGTTGGAGGGACAGACAATGAAATAAAATAAGAATACAAAAAGCAAGAGACTCTTTCCTTGCATTGGGAAACATACGGAGATGAAGAGAAATCAAGCCCATCATGAAAATAAGATTCTTCAACTAAGATGTCAAGTCAGTCCTATTGTATGGCTCTGAAACATGAAATAAAAAAAAAAAAGCTACAGACTTTCATAAATGGGTGCTTGAGTAGAATAGAAGGATTAAAATGGTATGACAAGGTTACCAACGTGGAACTGATGACAAGAACCAGACAAGTGCCAGTGGAACAACAGCAGAGAAGAAGACGCTGGAGATGGATAGGACACACATTGAGGAAATCTGTTCTGGAATCCCCAGGGAAAGAGAAAGAACGAACGAACGAATGAACAAACTTTATTTTTGAAGGGTTAAGAATTGGGCGCGCATGCCCGTCTAACATTCTGCCCTTCCACTCCCATTTATCTTGCATATTATATCCTTTCATTGCCACTTGTTACTTTAAGCATTAATATGAAGGCATGTAACATTATAAAGGTAATTATAACAGCGTGCGTTTACAGTATGCAGTCATAATCACAAATAAGTATTGTTAAGTAAACAAACATTATAATAAAATGAAATTAAATTAAGTTTTTATTTTAAAAAAATTAAAAAATTAAAAATAAAAATTAATTTAAAAAAAAAAAATTATTACGTACGGTACAGTAAATTATGATTTCAAGATTTCAAGCATAATCAGATTAGGTGGCATGGTATCAGAACTCATGAAGTATTTGACAGTTTGCTATTGAAGGAGGTGAGACTTGGTGTTATTTCTTTGCCCTCCTTAACCCAAGAGCAGAATCAGTAGGAGAGATAGATGGACATAACTTTATTTAAAAGGGTAAAGAATTGGGGACCCAGGTCTGTCCGACCATCCAGCCCTTTATCTTTCATTCTGTATCCCAACACTCACTCATGTGTTCATCAGCAATTAATCTGCATTTTTGACCAAAAACACATGGAGAAGAGAACTAGATACACAATTGAAAATGATGAGAAAACATGGTAATAACTTGAGCGGATAGCACGTGACAGGAGAACTTGGTATGTGTTTGTTGAAGGCCTATGCTCCCTAAGGTCCTAAAGGGCATTAATTGATTGACTGGAACAGGCTGGGTTCTAGGAACCTCTTCCAGTTATTCTGCGTGGGTTTTATAAAAACATACTGACTTCTATTGAACGTGACGTTATATTTCCGGATGGACAATATATGTTAAGTCGTGGGCTGTGTCTTATGGCTCTGCCCTCTGAAGACCCGTGTCCGTCAAACGCTAAACATAGGTGAGTTGCCATAACACTCTTCGTCTGCTTGCTGGGTGTCTGGTGATGAGACACTCCGTGGATTAGGATTGGCCGCCGATACAGAAACTATCGGCCCCTTGTCACCATGACTTTCTCTTTTTGTGGCTTCGAGTGAAGTCCCCTTGTGTCGCCTGGCAGACGCTTATATATATATATATATATATATATATATATATATATATATACTGTTCAAAAAAAGAAATGCATAGCTACTGAAGGCACACACAGAGCCATAATTTTGACATTCAATAACTTTTTTAATTTAATGAGTTAATTGTTCAAATTGCACACAAGAATACCTTAGGGTTCAACCAATCAATTGACAGTTGTTTTGCATCTGGGTCACGAGAGTTTTTTGGCGTACGGGCTTTCCCGTTAGTATGGTGTGTGGCCTCCTCTTGCATCGATCAGCGACTGGCATCTCCTGGGCATGGATGCGATCAGACGTCTGATGTGGGCCTGTGGGATGTCTGCCCACTCTTCCCGGAGTGCCTTAAACAGATCACGACGATTGGCTGGAGCAACGCCTCGGCTACAAACACGTCTATGCAGCTCATCCCACAGGTGCTCAGTCGGACTCATGTGTGGAGACAGGGATGGCCAGGGGAAGGGTGAGAATGTTGTTGGCAGTTAGGAACTGCGTGGTCAACCGTGCACAATGGGGTCTGGCGTTGTCTTGTTGAAACACAGACCTTTGGGCAGCCAAAAGTGGAAGGACATGGGGTCGAAGAATTTCATTGACGTATCGATGCGCATTCAAGCCTTCTTCAATGTGCACCAATTGACTCCTTCCGTTGTAACTGATCATTCCCCACACCATTGCACCTCCACCACCGTGCGGCGGAGCTTCATCAACGCAATGTTGGGCAAAACGTTCATTTCGCCTACGGTAGACCCTACGCCGTCTATCATGACGCTGCAACAAAAAGAAAGATTCGTCACTAAACCAGACACGTCTCCATTGATTGTCAGCTGCCCAGGGACGATGCTGGGTGGCCCAAAGAAGTCGATTTTGGCGATGGCGGCGCGTAAGGACAGGTCCTCGGTGAGGTCGTTGTGCCAAAAGTCCAGCGTCATGCAGTCTATTCCGGACAGTTTGATCAGACACATGACGTCCTGCAGGCAATGACTGGGCAGTTGAGGAAGCTGTTGTAAACCTGTCTCTGAGATGACGAAGCCGAATAAATCGATCCTCCGCTGCTGTTGTCACTCTGGGTCGTCCACTGCGATGCAGGTCTTCAACTGAGCCAGTGGCTTGGAACCGGTGCCATAGTTGACTGATGGTACTCTGATGCACGTTTAGATACCTGGCATCCTGTCTTTGACTTTCGCCTGCATGCAGTCGGCCAATAGCAATGTTCCTTAAATTTATCGATAGAGACGCCATAAATGTCTGCTTGAAAATGAACTGAATTTTTGTGTGTGTAGCGTTATCCTTTTATAGGGTTTCAGTTGCGTAGTCAGTGAATAGTGTTCACCCCAAATTTTGTTCCTTTCACGTGCGCGCAACATGAGCTGTGGTCAAAAATTGCGTCATAAACACTATTGACCACTGCGTTGTAACGATTACAAAAACGAACGCAATTCAGGTCAACACGTGCATTTGACACTGTAAAGAACATTTGAGGCTGGTTTTTATATACCCTAGCACCAAATTTTACTTACAAACTCATAAAAACGCGCCCTCGGATAGCTATGCGTTTCTTTTTTTGAACAGTATAAATATATATATATATATATGTGTGTGTGTGTGTGTGTGTGTGTGTGTGACGGACAACTCAGCTGTCCCTGAAAATTGTTGGATGATAGGACCCTCTGATACCATCAGTGCCCCTGAATATTGTAGGAATTTTTCATCAGCGGGGACTCCGCCACCTGGGCTCATTAGCATGCAGAAAAGCAAAGTGCACTCCTCACCACGTTTGCTCATTAAATATGTGACTGTTATCTTCCGTCCAGTCTGGTGATCGCATGGCCTCAAAGGGGAGGTAAAATCACGCCCACTGTTACCTCTAGAGCGGCCAGAAGCAGTTATTTCCCCAGTGTGCTTGTCCACTTTTCTTCGTACCTGCCTTATAGGCGGTGCCAGAACCAAACGTAGAAGCGGCGAGATCTAAGGCAAGACGATCCCACGGAACAGAGAAGCTAATTTCTCGTAGAAAGTTCTCATCGGCATTTCGCATCTCGGTGCGAACCACAGGAGAGCGCTGGAAACGCTAGCAGTCAAAGGCAGTGGCGGTCCATAGAACAGGGAAAGCAGAGTCTTGCCGGTTTTTCACATCCCAGCGTGAACCGCAGAAGTGCCCGCAGTCAGAGACGAACGGGGAAAGACGAAGCGGCCAGGAAATGGAGTAATCATGAACGGAAATCGGAAACCAGGAGCGGTCTCCCTCTTTTAGTCGGGCGGCATCTGTTAGCACGGCGGCTAGAATTTCGATTTTCCCCAGAGAACTTAAAAGACGCGAAATTCTAACATGTACCCCTTAAGTTCCATTCCAGTTAGATATATACAGACTCCGAAGAAATGCATTTTATCATTCGTTTTTGCCAGAGATTAAGATTCACTAGCGTATAGTTGAATCCTGCTAGATTTTCATCTAAATTGTTGGCTATAATTGGAGTGGATTCTTTCTGTGCAGACGGTAATATATACATTAGCTTCAAGTGATCAGTGGTCTAGTTATTTCATTTTATTTCACTGTATTTTGGTGTAAAATTTAACATACTAAATAAAGCCATTTCAAAATTCTGGAGCAAACTAATGTTACATCTATAAGTTATTTTCCTAATACAATAGACGCGTAAATTAATTTTGCAGCCGTTAAGGGAGTTATAACTATTTAATACAGTTTAGTTCTGTACATATAGACGTGTGTTTTAACTATTAGACCCGCGGGGAGCTTTTCTTGAAGTTATATAATTGAAGACGTGAGGTAGAAAATAGTTTAAACGTAAATTTATCGCGCGTCAGATTATAATATGATTTGTATTGCATTTCGTGTTTTTCTATCTTTTATACAGAATGATCATTCAACCTTGCATCCCAGCAATTAAGCAGCAATGAGGCAGCAATTAAGCAGCAATTAATTGATTAATTATATACAGAGTCCTGCCGACTCAGTTCGATAACTCCAGTGACTTATGAACATTATTTAAAATTTAATCTTTGTGGCGATCCTGTTGAGATTCAGCTATCTGAAGTTTACAGAAATAAAGCAAACCCAAAGACTGTTTTAACATCCCAATTCATAAAGTCGTTTTAAAGTTAAACTGGAGAAGAACACTTGCCAGTAGCAATATTTTACTTACTGCTCTATTTGTGAATGAGAACATAGATTTCCCTGAACACTGTTCGTCATGTACTTTCACTGGATTTTTAACAACACCCCGAAGAAACCATACCACAGTGTTTAGTCTTTATCATCACGCTTCAGAAATTTCACCACCAGCGGCGAACCTAAGATACACCACCAGTCTAACCACCTGTACCTACGACCGTGCCATTCCCCTGGAACTTTTTACATATAGACAAAAAACAAAAACAGTACCTTTAGGCTTCAACGTCCAGCGATTTCGGGAACTTTGTTAACTTCAAAAAAAAAAAAAAAAAAACTCTAATCTGGGGCTGTACACAGAAGACAGGACATTTACCTACGCCAATGTTTAGTGCTGTTTTTTCTTTGTAATTTCTACGGAGTGCCAGATTCTACGAATCGGTAAGTCTGTGTGTATGACTGAGTGCTGGCCATCACAAGCGTGCTTGAATGAGAGGAGGTTTAGTTTTTCCACCATTTTAATTAGTTCTACTTGGTAATATTTTTACCGTCTTTATTGTATTGTTTTTCTTTTTAAGTGGGATTTCCTAACTTTGTTTATTTCCCTCTCCCTTACGTCTGTTTAGTAAAGGGAAAGCTTTGGAGAACAAAAAGAGTTTTTCTAACCCCCTACTAATTACGGTAACACCCCGTCTCAGAGTAACGAAATTTACTGTTGGGTTAAATTGCCTATCTCTGATCACCCCCCAGAGCCTTCACTATCATTCTACACTCTAGCGGGACCACTAACCATAAGAATGATCTCTCTTATAAAATTTACGACAAAATATATATATATATATATATATATATATATATATATATATATATATATATATATATATATATATATATATATATATATATATATATATATATATATATATATAGACACACACATTTTAGCTTTCCGCTGTCCAAAAGCACATTCCTCCGACTCCCTGGGGTTAAAATAAATGCTTAGGGAGAGTAAATTTTCTGAGGAAGATGAAGTGTTGATATAAGCGGGGGTCACCTGATGACTATGTCAGGAAACCCAATACGTAGCAGAGACATTTGTCTCCTTTCAGTTTGTGGTACAATTTGACAGTAATCGACGCTAGACCCCAGCATTAAAAGAGCCTTGAAGATTCTTGACAACCCTTGTAGTTACCTCAGCTTTAATGCATAAGACGTGCTACAGCCACCAGACTTGACTATTATAAAGAAGTACAGTCTAAGGCACCGTGGGAACCATCAGCGGCTGAAGCAGATGCCAACCGACTTCACACTGGAAGCTAAATATCATAACAGCGTAACTAAAGAACATTTCAAAATTTTCAATAATTTCTCCCTTAGTTTAAATCATGCGATGATGATAAATATCATCGCTTCTTTTTTTTTTATTGACGAATTTATTTATTTTACGTTGTTAAACTGTACATAAAGTTATTATTAAAACTGTTTATTTTTAACTGTAAAGCTATTATTGGTTTAATCACTGTTGAGTAAAGTGTATGCCTGCACCCGTATGGCTTTTATTGCTCTAAAAAAATAACCGGATTATTAGATTAATTGTTGCTGAATCATCTTCACATGGGGACTAAGAAAAGTCAATATTTCCTCACAGAAGGGTCGGGAGAATAGTAAATTCATGACAGCTTAGATGATCTCAGTTGTTATGCTTGCTTTTCTTAAAAAACTGTGAAACTCCCTTAAATAGAAGCATTATTCTCTCTGCCAAGAGTAATCTTGAGCGAAGGTTGATACCTTTGAGTACCCTGATCATTAGACACTAAATCGCAGTATTGTTTGACCACTACAGCAGAGCGGGGAGACAATACCGTCACACCAACTCTGCTCTTCCCATGTTTATTCCAGTCCAGGAAATACCTGGCTATGCTTGCTGATTGTTTTGTTACAGTATATTCTACTCAACTGCTAGTTGAGGCCTTCTTTGATATGCCGGGTAGTTGACATTGTTACAAATCTTTGTTCTTCTGTGAACACACCTGTTTTGTGAATGAACATCACCTTCATCATTTTCATGATGATGGTGATGATGGCAGTCCTTCATAAAGAAGGTGTGTTTATGCGGACCAACAGGCGAGCAAAGATTAGTAGCACTGTAAACCACCAGGCAAATCGTAGAAGGCTAGCACTGAAGTTTGGCCACGGGGCTTGTTACCCAATCTTATAGAATAGCTACAGTGGTAGCTCTATGCTCTTTTGTAACACAATAGAAAATGATGATTTGTAATGTGTGTCCAACCACAGAATGTAATAAGGGCGGTCTCAGCCGTGTGACTACAGCTGACAATAGCTGCAGCTGGGATTTCTCGAAGTTCAAAGTGAAACACGAACATTCCGACTCTTCCTCTCGCAGTGGCGAATCTAGGAATAGTCCAAGGGAGGGGCGATACATCGGAATGAGATGGTTCCCCCTCTCCTGTCCATATTTACACATATTGTCCTGCCATGTAGAATTACTTGCAAACTACGTTCGTAACCTTTAGGGTACTTGCCATTGACCAGTACCAGACACGTTTTAATTTGTCCGTCGGCCGACCTAACGATTATATACATTTTAACTCCCAAGTTGGGAGAGAAGAATATTGAAGCGGTTGATATGAAATAAATTAAAGTCCCAAGGGAGGGGCGATCGCCCCGTCGTCACCCCCTTGGATCCGCCAACGAGACTCGACTAACTCCGTGTTTAAACCCTGGAGACCTCCGACTCACTGACTAGAGATGAATCCATCCCTGATAAAGCGGCGCCGACAGTCATAAACACCGCGATAACCTTCCTAGCACGACTTTTTTTTCTCTTTCAAATATCATTGCCGAATCTTACTTGCAGGATCTATTGCCAGCATATGATAACTGCAGCACGAGTTTATGTTGTCATGA
Source organism: Oreohelix idahoensis (assembly GCA_024509875.1). Classification (NCBI taxonomy): domain Eukaryota; kingdom Metazoa; phylum Mollusca; class Gastropoda; order Stylommatophora; family Oreohelicidae; genus Oreohelix; species Oreohelix idahoensis. The sequence continues at coordinate 7,948 of JAMPIV010008110.1, read as the reverse complement.
GTGAAGTATATTTATATGTACTTTGAGTACATTGGAAGGGAAACGTAAATTATCTGTTAATTTGAAAAGTTTACGGTCAGTGCCAAATAAACTGTTTTTGCGTTACAAGGCGCCTGATGAAATAAGTCAGAAACTGCAGAGCTATGTAAATATATTCGAGTATCAACATTGTTAACGCTTTGATATATATGAATATCTGTATTTCTCTGTCTGCCTATCTGTCTATTCATCCGTCTGCCTCTCCGCTATCTATCTATCTATCTATCTATCTATCTATCTATCTATCTATCTATCTATCTATCTATCTATCTATCTATCTATCTATCTATCTATCTATCTATCTATCTATCTATCTATCTATCTATCTATCTATCTATCTATCTACTGTCACGGAATTGCTTCCCCTGCTCCAACAGTGGCCAAAACTCAAGAGTATCTAATATTGGTCTTCAAAGGTGTCTACCTTCTCACAAGATTACTCTTGGCAGAGTTGTAGACAGAAGTTATGAAGAATGAAGCAATTATTAATTTAAGCTCGTTCTAGCCACCCCCCCCCCCCCCTCCCCCATTTATTCAGTGCAATTCTTATTATTCTGGTAAAGCTCTGTTTAGAGTGTATTTAGTAAATTGACTGAGACAAACATGCAGTACATTCAAAATGATTAAATCAACGTTAAATTTTTATATTTACAAGTAACAGATTTAATAGTCATTTATGTTTTAACAAGGTTTTAAAGACATGAATAATTATTTATATAAAAATTTAATCATCACTGTTGTGGTGGAATAGAGGTGTGTAAAGGAGGTAACTTGGCAGCTTCTAGAACTTAGCTGTCAGTGACGGTTCTGCTCCTTCTGATGGGTTAGTTCTTGGTAGACTGATCGCGCTCGTCGCTGGTCAAGGTTGTAGGGCGCAGCAAGTTCCCAGAAGTGTCAGGGAGTATCTACGAAGCTGGTCCCTCGTCTTAAAGCTCAGGCCACTTTTCCCTTCTTTTTTTCAGAGATAGTAACCTCAATGGTACCACCAAGTAGTATGGTAAAAGAATAGAAACAAAATGCTCTCCTGAGTATTGCGTTTCCCAACACATGCAATTGTGTCTTCCTATTCCTATCCCACCATCCCTTCTACCTCAAAATTTATCCACGATGGGAATTAAGCTTAATCCCTCGAGAGAAAACTTTCTGAACATTTAAATTGAATAGCGTTATATTTACTTTACATTCAAATAAAAAAGGTTGAAAGTCTAGATAGAATATGTTTCTATTAACATCTACACTGAAGGAAAAGTGTTCACAACATAGATTGAAAATGTTTTCATTTACATCTACACTGATTGAGAAGCTTTGAAACGTTCATTAATTTTAAAGTGCATATGTTTAAATAGACATTTACACTGGTTTGAAAATGAAATATTGTGACGATATTCTAAATACAATAGCTAAATTAAGTAATATTATAGTGCATAAAGTCAAAAATAAGATAGGAAATAAAAATTGAGTCCAGCTTCTTTGTCCCCACGCCAACCGGTGTGCGGATTTTGATAAGTCTAATAGCCGAATGAAGGGTACTGTCTTTTCAAATTCGTCCTTGAGATTAAATGTAACACTTTTGCAAGTTCAAGACGACAGAGTGAAAGAATAAAAGAAAAGGAGGGGAGGGAATGGAAAGACAGAACCTAGGCACGCCGTCTCGCGTTGATTTCAAAAAAGCCAACTCGAGCGACATAGCCTTGGGCGATTTTCAAATTACGATACAAAAACTAAAAAATGTTCGTCAATTTGGTCATGTAAACAACCTTAACTCTTATAAGGAATGACGTAATTCTAACGTACTACGGACAAGTCTCGGATTTAGTTTGAAAATAGTTAGAAAAAGAAGTGAACAGGTGGTAGTTTCTAGATTTGAACGACTAACATAGAAAAAAATATGGAATTACGAACCATAATACATAGGGCCATAAAAATTATATATTCGGATGCCTTATGATTTCCTGAGCAATAATATGGTGTCAGTTACGCACTAGTACAATAAATAACCAAGATATTGGCAAAAATACTATGTATTGTAAGACGGACTGACGAAAACAAAAACCATGCCTGCTTATTTTTTTCATAGCATGTTTTGAACAAAGTTTTTGGGGAAATAAGGACTAAAAGGTAGCTGTAATTTGATTGGCGGTAGTTGAAAGGAAAGCGCGATAGGATTGGTTGACCTAAAACTAAAAATATATTTGCTGTAGTAAACATAGTAGTTTGAGAGTTTGTTTTTTTAAAGTTTGATTCAAAATAAATGAGTTCATGGTCCCATTGGCCCATACATTATATATTATCGGAAACGTAGACTGCTCGTTGCCATTTTGAAAAAAAAATTTCTGATGAACAAGGAGCGATGAGAGCAGGCTGGTGCTTTTCAAACCTATAGAAAGCAATATGGACAAGGCAGATCTAAAGTGTGCCATAAATTGTTTGCCAGTCATCGTTCGCTTGTGAATATTTCATTGAAATTTGTGGTAAGATTGATTTTATTAACCTTTTATTTAAAATAAAGTTTGAATGGGAGATACTGCAATACGACTGTAAGTAAGTGGGTCCATGGCAGATTTAGGCAGAGCCTAGAAATTGATCCATCATATGATAGACTATCAGAGAGGTGTAGAACTACAAAATTATATATGGATGTCATCAAGGAGCATAACACATATTCTATTGTATGGAAAAAGATTACTGCTGGAATTGCAGAGGTGTTGTAACCATTAGGGGAGAGGAATACTGGTATACATTGTCACGTCAAAATATAATGGTAAATTAGGTTGTCATCAAGAGCTGACCTTATCCGTTTGTTTGTACTGTACCTGTAATAAATTGTGGAATATTATTGTATGCTTGTTATAAAGAAGGATGCATAACCTTCTTATTTCAGGGTTTTTTGTGGCCCTGTCATTTAACGTAATAACAAGCTCGTGGGAACTGAGTGATTCCTGACTCTGTTTGCATATTTCGGGCACGTGCTGGATGCCATTGCCTTTCACGAAGTGGAACAGATTGTCCAGCGAGCCTAGGAAAAGAACTACCGGTGTTATCCTTCGAAGGTAAGTGCCTGTTCGGCACCAGGAAGCTCAACCTCTATGAACTCTAGTTTTTTTTTAAGAATAAAGACTGAAAATATTAATTAAAAAATTCCACCTGTGACAAATGAAAAGCAAATGAACTATAGGGAGGGATGTTACTAACAACCTACCATTATATATATACCAGTATTAACCTAATTTAGAAAATTACACCTGCACACTTTTAGTATAATAATATTTGTATTATGGACAGAAGATCCATTGTGTAAATTGATTAATGTAAATAATTCACTTGATTTCACTTTGATTGACAGTCCTGATTCAAACAAAAAGAGTCAGGACAAAATAAATTGAAGAAAAAAAATTAACGTTACACAAAATTCAACCACTGACTTACTAAAGATAGTCTTTTAAAGTGTAGCTTGTATGTGATTGTCGTAGTACTGTTGTGTTGTGTTGGATAATAAAATAATTATTTATATGTTTAGTTGGTTAATGCAACATTACACTATATATTCATAACCCTAGACACCAAACGTAGTCATCATACATTATAGTCAAGAATAAGTCTGAATGAGATCATAAAGGTGGTAGCAGAAAGGTACCCTGGAAACTTACCATAATAATTTGTTATATTCAGGGACCTTCACAGCTGACCTCATTCAGTACACAAAGAGTACATAACAACATTTCTTAACATCAAATCCACCACATATATTGGGTAGCTCGATTCCGGGATTTTTAAATTCTTATAAATTATATTAGGGTCTCAGGTCCCGAGAATTTTAAATATCTGTAAAATAAAACTAAAAGTATTCTTTTGTGGAATTTAAATAGTGGTTGAGCTATCAGTGCCTGTGGTTGTTGTTAGTCATAATTAGGAATTGTTAGTCATAATTAGAAATTTGTCTAGTTAGAAATTTTAAAGGTTTGCATAGTACAGAATGGCTGATCTGGCAAAGTTTCGATCTGCTGCTGTGCAGACTGCTAAAGAAATGAATATGGATGGGCCAGAGCTGGTGCAGTATGTAACTTCAGAGTGTGACAAGTATATTGAAAGTGTAGCAAGTTTACTTTGCTGGGGAGGTTATGATGGTATACCCAAAAGAAAGAAATCTGTGTCTGTGTTAACCGTGTGAGGTCAAGCACATGTAGGCCCCTGACTCTAATATATGATAATGATGTATTTGCAGGGAACCTAACGCTACCTCCCTAGATCTCACACGGTCACTATTTTGGCTCTAGTGTCTGGTGTATGATGTACCTAATGTCTAGGGGAGAAATGATAATGATGGTACATAAACACAAAAACTCTTTAATTCACTATAAGAAAAGGAATAAAACAGTGGTTAAGTTTTTTTTTTAATGAATATTTTGTTTTTACAATTTAATCTGCCTGTCCCGCCATCTCTTTTGGACAGGTCTTTGAAAATGAGGAAAAGATAGTTTACATAAAAAGGATCAACTAAAATGTGTGGACTCTTTGTCCAATAAATATAAAGTCACTCTATCTCTCCTGTTGGTGTATTCACAGCTTACAACTTTATTATCTAATAGTGTGTGTCACTGGTTAGGAGGGGCTGTAGTTTCATCACGCCCCATAAACTTCCTGGGTATGATTGGAAATACCAAAGTTTATTATAATGAAAGTGTCAGATATCCCCAGATGCTAACACATCACCTGAGATTCCTTGTAGAAGGATAATTCAGTATGTAGTTGCAGAAAATATAGATCTCTCAACACGCACAAACTCCTCCAGCTATCTGCTGACAGCATAAACTGTTTACAGGAGACTTATTGGCGTTACACTCACTCATCAGGTTTCCTGTCACCGGGTGGTAACAGGAAATAAAACCTCTGCAATAAAAGGACACCCTGGTCTTTTATATCTGATCACTTATTATTATTATTATTTACATATGATGGTATGGGGTCAGCCTAGCGTGCATACAGGTGCACTCGCCCCTAATTTTATATGACTCACACCTTGCTGTGACCACACCTCAGGTCTCCATGGCAGATACGCCACTGTACGTTTACATAGTTTTCCTCAATATAATAACGTGGAGTAACCACATTTCCTTTTGTATGATTTTCGCTTCTTTTTTTAAATTATAAACGCTCCAGGCATGTTGAACAATGTTCATGGAACACGGAGGCTTACTAACATATTCTAATACAATAATATTAAAACAAAATCATGACAACATACAACAGTTAGATACAGTTCAACGTGAGGACTCAACAATGTCTGCTCCCGGCATGTCCTTCACTTTTCTCAATAGCAGTATCTAACTTTGGCAGTTGTAATAAACATATTAATTCATAAAGCATTCTTACCACAATTTCAAGAAATATAAACAAATGACGCTGACTTGCAAAGAAATGGCCTCAGTTTTCCTCTGCACTGCCAAGACTGCGAGTTATTTCTTTAATTTATTAAATTAACACAGCTGATCTCAGCGTATTTGATAGAACAAGTTTTTGTCAACTGGCGATGAGCATTGAAAGCTTTTTGCTAATATATATTAGAACTGGCCAATGGGAAGCTTGCGACTACCAGAATTCAAATGTAGTTTTTGAAAAAACAAAAATAATTCCAAACAAACTCTGTGTCTGGTAGTCGATTGGTCAGTCTGCGTTAGTTATGCCAATACAAAAAGATGTTTAGTTTTGGTTAACATTTACCTACCGCTCCCCTTTCCTCCTATACTCTTTTTACCCAATCGGATTTGAATTTACCTCAATGCCTCTCTCTAAGCTGGCGTCCCCACTAACGTTATGAAAAAAACAAGCAGGAACCACAGTCTGTCCGTCTTAGTTTCACCAGACATATAGTATTTTCTCAATAACTTGGCTAATATTTGGACTACCATATTTTTTAAAACACATATTTGCTCAGGAGATACTAAGCTATAATAATATGTGATTTTTATGGTCAGATTCATTATGGTTTAGATTTTCAATTTTGTCACTGTCAATCGTCAAATAAAAATTTTACACAATTCGGTCATCTTCCACCCTCATCTCTCTCTAGCATTTTTATTAAAATAACTAACTTGTTTGTTTGACGTCAGAAATACTACCGCTAGGAGGAAATAAAAAATTGTCTGCGTGTTTGCCTCTGCTGGCTTTGCCCACAGCGTGTATATATGCATGGCACAACGTGTCAAGCGAAGCGGGGTTTTGCGCGGCGGGTGTTAGAATTGGCATTAATTATTTCTGTTGTCTCGTGTTATACTACCAAAAAATGTAAGGATTACTACTATTACAGGCGTTAAAGTTAAAATATTATGTTAATTCAGACAGTAGTTTGGCGGCACACTTCTGGAAGATCGTTAATTATAAGTCTTGCCGCAGTCTCTATCAGATCGGGCAAAATGTTAAAAATGTACGTCACAAGGAAAGCGAGTAGGTTTATACGGCGGGATCGTTTCTAAGCATTACCATGGCACAAAATTCAGCGCGATGCTGGCGTGTGAGGGGATCATAGTCAGACACAATCGGGCGGGGTTATTTATTATCATTATATGACCAAAATCTTACTGAAATGAGCGATTATCTCGCAGATTTTACTACAGAAAGGAAAGATAGGAAGTTAGCAGAAGAAAGAAAATTACAGTTACAAATTGAGGCTGACAAAGAAATTAAGAGGTTGCAGATTGAGGCTGACAAAGAGGCTAGGGCATTGGAAGCGGATAGGGAGGCGGAGATTAAAAGGCTCCAATTAGAAGGAAAAAAGGCCGAAAGAGAAACAGAGGAAAGAAGATTAGCTACAGAAAGAGAAGAAAAGAGATTAGCTGCAGAAAGAGAAGAAAAGAGACTGGCTGCTGAAAGAGAAGCAGAGGAAAAGAGATTAACTATAGAAAGAGAAGAAAAGAGATTAGCGGCAGAAAGAGAAGAAAAGAGACTGGCTGCTGAAAGCGAAGCAGAAGATAGGAGATTGCAGATGGAGCACGAGTTACGACTAAGGGAGTTGGAATTACAAGGCCCTGCCCCTGAAAATGGTGCCAGCCCCTTTACCTCCGATGCCACTGCTAGTCAGGGAGCCTCAACCTCAGCTATGGGGTTTCATTTAGACCATTTTGTTGAGAAAGATGATGACATAGAAAGTTTTCTAGGTAGGTTTGAACTTTTGGCTACCACGTATGGTTTAGAGAGAGAAAGGTGGAGCCTAAAGTTATCCCAGGGTCTTAGGGGAACAACTTATGATGTTTTTGCCAAAATGAGCAGGGATGATCAAGACAATTATGACATGTTAAAGCAGGCTCTTTTGTTAAGGTATGAAAAGAATGGAGAATTTTACAGGAAAAAATATAGAAATGCCAAGCTACTGACGGGTGAGACCTATCACCAGTTCTCTGCATGGTTAGAGACCTACTTGGAGAAATGGACTGCTCTGGGGAAAACCCAAGATCTTAAAGAAATGATCCTTATTGGGCAATTGAGAGAGTCCATGGCTCCAGACTTGAGAAAGTTTCTCATGGAACAAGGTGCAGAGAGGCTGGGTGAGTTACTCAATGTCGCTGAGAGGTATCAGGCAGCCCAAGCAGAGGTAGCGGGCACAAAAAAGAAACAGGTAGACAATTATAGGGCTCCTCAAAACTCTAACAGATATGACAACAAAGATCAGGGAAACAAAGGTAACAATATTTTGATAGGCCACGAAATGATTATAGAAAAAAAAACCCCACAATTCAATGACAGAAAATATGAGGAAAGAAAACCCTTTCATAAAGGTAGATTATATTGTAGATGGTATAAGATGGACAACCATAACCCCGAAAAGTGTACTAGGAAACCTCCTTCCTTCGCTGCAATGAAAACGGGGAGAAAGGGAGTAAAGGCCAACCCTACTAAACAGCAGGAACCTTATCAC